>CAUYQV010076473.1:0-86612 GCA_963574575.1 Galagoides demidoff
AAAAGAAAAGAAAAAAGAAAATAACTGTTATTTTTATTTATAAATATTAGTTGTCTGTTTTTTGAGACTTTGGGAAAAAAAAATAAGAAGTTAATTGATGAGTCTATACCGAACCTCAGAGTCAAAGCATTCTATAATAGTCATACTCTTATTTGACAATGTGAATGTTACTTTCCTTGCATTACTATTATTATTATTGCTTAATACTTGTTGCAGCGATCATCTGATTTCTTTTCTGAATGTATTTATCTTCATTCATCCTTTACAGAAGGTTTTGTTTCTAGTCCTTATCTTAAACATTGTTACTGTTGGTAAATTTTAAGCCTTTTTAATTCTGTGAAGGCAAAAAGTAGAAACCTAATAATAACATGTATATGTAAAAATAAAAAAAAAAATCCCGGGAAAAACAAAAAAGAAAGTAACTGTGCTTTGCTCACCATTCTCTCTTCAGGATCATCCCACACTGTCTAGCATATGTTCCTAAATATTGTTACTAAAATGAAACAAAAGAAATTGGCCGCAGTGAGATTCTCACGACTCCATGTGGACTATAAGAGATGATCAGCACATTCCATCATACATTAACTTCAAACACTTCTTCAGATCCTACTATGTGTCAGACATCTTAGTAGGCTGTAAGCTGGTTTTTGAAGTGGGTTCCATGAGCAATGAGTAGGAGTTTTACCATTTCAGCATGTGAAAATCGGAATGCATATTTCAAAAAGAGTTATGGAAGCTCAGGAACTGAGCATATGAAGAAGGCATTCGACTCTGAAGCTGGGTACAAAGGCACAGAAGGGGGCTGGATAGAGGGAAGGGAAACCCTAGGAAGGTCTTGGAACACCAGTCCACAGAGTGTGGCTACAGGTAAATAGGAACCACTACAATCCCCAGGGAAACCCTAGGAAGGTGTTGGAACACCAGTCCACAGAGCGTGGCTACAGGTAAATAGGAGCCACCACAGTTCCTGAGCAAGAGAATAATGGGGTGAAAAAACCACCTACACCAACCACCACCAGTGCTGAGTTCATTTACCGGACTCTGTGCAAATGTCTCTCTAGGATTTTAATTTTCTTTATTGGATGGGCTGACCTATATTCTCCTCCTACCTGGTAGTTATTCTTGAACCACATGGAATTCATCCTAGGCTTAGGACTTAACACAAAATACATTAGAATTAAATAAACAAAACAAAATAAATAAAATAAACCACCTCCTTAAAAAAAGAGAGAGAGAGAGAAACTTTTCTCAAGCTGACAGCCCCAGCTAACGGCCTTCCTCCTGTCAAGAATTGTCAAGGACTCTTAGGTGTTACAGATGAAAAGGACCCCTAACTGGGAGACCACCCTGTGTGGAGCTGGCACTACTCAAATAGTCAGACATGTCCCTGCATATTTTAATGAGTGAAGAAAAAATGTTAAGTACTATGAAGCTCAAAATTTATCTGATCTCTTCTGGGAAGTTGGGGGCATATTTTGCTTTGGAAATGAGCTTGAATCTCAGCAGGCACAAATCACTGGTGTGTGTGGCCGTGAGTATGAGGGTGTGGGTAATATTTCCAGGAAAGTGTGATAGCACAGGCATGAGGAAAGATGGGTCTTGAGCACTTAGAAAAAATCAAACAATATTTAATAAACATTAAGTGAACACTTACTGTGTGCCAGGACTTTCAGGCAAGAAGATAAGACAATAATGTAAAAACACATGCCCAGTCTCCCATCTCAAGAAATGGACAATAATCAATCTACATAAATTGTATATTATATATCAATGGACATACAATCAATAGTTGTAGGCAACTAAGATAATAGGTTATATTAAACAATTGTAATAACGAATTTGTTACTTATTGTGTGTTTACCATGTACCAGGTTGTGCTGTAAGCATGAGATGCCAGTGTGTTACTTTCATAATAACTCTACAAAAAAATTCCATTTTTAATCCCCACATTATATGTGAGAACCCTAAGGCTTAGAATACTAAGTCTATGTCCAAGTTGGTACCTATAGTAAATGATGATGACTAGATTTAATCACAAAAGTAATTGAATTCTAAAGCTATTGTCAGAAGCAGGGAACATATATTCATTCAATAAATATTTATAACCTATTATGTGCCAAGAATAATGCCAGGCATCGCCTTCAAGAACCTCCCATTTTCGATTCTAGGAGACACATAATACATCAAAACATCAATACGTTAATTATTTTAATGAATTTCAGGAATAATTTCGATGCAATAAGATACAGCCATCTTAATTGTGAAATCAGACATTTTGACAAATACACAGAGTCGTGTAACTACCACTATCTTGGTGATTCAGAACATTTCGCCAACCCCCCAAAAAACCATATATATTCTTCTGCATCAATTTCCTACTCAACCCCCAGCTCCAAGCAACCAGAGGTCTGCTTTCCGCCACTGTGCTTTTTCCCTTTTTCCTTTCAGTAATTTCATATAAACAAATTTATACAATGTACGGTCTCTGCGTTTAGCTTCTCTTAGCATAATGTTTGGAAGATTGAACTATGATGTTGAATATATCACTACTATTTTCCTTTTCGTTTATGAGTATTAACCAATTGAATAAATAGACCACAATTTGTTTCTCCATCTAGCTGTTGACGGATATTTGGGTTGTGTCCAGTTTTGAGTTACTATGAATAAAGCTGCTATGAACAGAATAATCTCTGTAGGGACATATGTTTCCATTTCTCTTGGGGAAATACTTAGTAGCAGGATTGCTGAGTTGTATGATAAGGGTATATTTTACTGTATAAAAAACTGTTGAATTGTTTTACGGAGCAGCTGTTCACTTTTGAATTTCCACCAGTAGTCAGCCTTCTAGACTTGTCTGCCATCGTCCATCAGCCACATTTTTCTCCAGATCCTCAAACTCTCTGTGCTCTGGTTACTTTCCTCATTTTCACGCACGCTTTCAGAGCAGGTCAGGGACCAAATTCTGTTTGCTCCCATTACTCCTTTCAGAGCATTTTTTTTCTGCTTGTCCCCTAAAATTCCAGCTCCCCATGAAGTATACCCCACCAAATAACCCCACTTTCTACATCACATCTCTGTGCTCTTGTCTGGAGCATTCCTGGTCAACCCCCACCCTTCATCAGAGACGAAGGGCCTGCATCCCTGCCTTCCTCCCCCCCATTATTCCTTTCACCTTATACTTTTGTTCTCTTAACAAATATTCTTAGAGCGGCTACTATGTGTCAGGCACAGTTCTAGCTATTGGTTACAGCAAAAAAATAAGTAAATAAACACAGGTAGCTAGACATAGTACATATAATTATAGTCTCTCTCACACACACACAAATGTATACACTCATTACACACACGTCCATGCCCGTATATATGTGTGAGATTTGGAGAAAAGTAAAGCTCCTCAGGAGGGGCTCAGAAGGTTATTTAGAGATAGGACAGGTAGAATTGTTTTAGTTTTTAGTAGGCTACTGATGAAAAGCTGCACCCAGTGACAGTTGAGCAAGGTGAAGATGACAAAGTGGCCATTGCATTTGGATGGGGACAGAGTTCTAAGCAGAAACAATCTAAAATACAAAATAAATCTTAAATACAAAACCCCTGAGGCTTTTGTAATATGCCCAGTTGCTCAAGCAAGTGAGAAGACTGGCACGGCTGGAGCAGAGTGTCCAAGTGGGAGAGGAAGGTGAGGTCCGGGAGGCTGGGGAAGAGCAGGGCATCAGAAGGGAGTCTAGGTGGCACACAAAGACACTGTTGGTTCTGAGGCTCAATCAGCACAGTAGGGCTCAGGCTTGTAAAGGCTGACGCTAGCTGCTGCTGAATAAAATAATACAACAGAAGACAACAGAGCAGTTGACAAGTAATTGCAATAATTTGGGAGATAGGTAACTCAGGGGACAATAGTGAACTCTGTGTATCTGTTGAAGGTGTAGCCACCAGGGTTTTCTGAGTAATTAAATGTGGGGTGTGAAGTAAAAAGATCCTTGTTTGACACCCCAAGGTTTTGGGTATGGGTAACTAGGATGGAGACACCATTAACCAACACAGAGAAGACAGCAAGAGAAATGCTTTTGAGGTGTGAGGTCAGAAACTCAGGGTTGGGTGGGTGTTTTGATGACTTCAGCCTCTGCAGACTTCTCTGTGGCTTCCCAGGTCCGTGCAGTCCTCAGCCAAGGAGATTATCCTCTCCCGCACCCACGATGACTACTCCTGGGGTGTGGTCCCCAGAGTCATTTCCTAGATCTTGTCATTCTAACAATATTTTGGCTCTGGGTTTTGGGAGGTGGGTTCTGAGCTTCCCACTCTGGGGTTACCACCTTGTGACCACGGTCAGTGCTCCACCTCCCTTCTGCTGTGGCCCCACCGGGAGGCCCAGTCCATCAACCTCACAGTGGCGTAGCTGTTGTTCTGTGCCCCTCTTCCCAGCCCCGTGCTCCTCCTCACCTACCTCCGATGACACCAGGCCGTGTTTACACCAACACCTTTGTGGGCTCACTCTGCCCACCTTGTCCTCCTTGTCCGGTCACGCACAGATGTGTCACAAAACCCTGGTCCTAGTAAATCGCAACTCTCTCCTATGTCTCCAGACTCAAGTCCCAAAAATAGGCCGATGAAAAGCTCCCATGCGCTCTGCCTGGTGTTTTAAACTTATACTCACAAAACAAGTGCCCAATAGGCCCTGCTTAACCATCCTGGTTTACATCTTTAATAAATTAACTTTCTCACCTTCTGCGGTGACCATTTTCTTATTTTCTTGGATATTTCCACATGTTAATTCTTCACTTTTACCTACCCTTGCCTGCTGGTCGTGTTTCTTACTCAACTGAGAAGACCCAGGTGAACGTGGGCTCCCTCATCTCCCTAAAACCACCTCTCCCGCCCCGCCTAGGCCACACCTCTGTTCAGGTGGAGGAGCCTACTTCCTCTCAGAAGCCGCTGTTTTCATCTCCTCTCAGCCATTAAAGGATTTCTTTTATAATTATGTTTTCTCTTAGCCCTGGAATCTTTGCTCCCGCCCCCCACCCACTGGCCTGTTCCCCTCAGCAAATGTGCCACAGCAGATCCCATCATTGAGAAAAATGACTTTTACACATCCCCAGTGGGCCACATCCTCAGTCTTCTGCTTCCCTTAAAATCACAACTCCTCAGAAGCGCTTTCTCTGTGGGATTCCCATTTCTTACCTCCATTCTCCTTTAAGCCTATTTCAAATAGAAAGTTCCCCATCCAGCCACTAAAATTACCCATCCAAGGTCATTAACAACCTTCATCTTGGCAACATTAGTGGACAATTTTCTGGCTCACCTTGCTCACAATCGTCACAGTATTTGGCAGGGGTGGTTTCTCCTCTTTCCTTGAACATTCCCTTTGCCTAGTTTCCAGGACACCAGCCTCACCCAGCTGCTCCCCCAACTCACCAGTGACACATTCTCAGTCTCTTTGCCAGAGTCTGCTTCATGGCGACTTGGGGCATGATTCTCAGGGCTCTCCTTGCTCTGCTGGTCTCCTTAGTGATCTCATCTTTCCCCCTATTGTAAAAATATCTACGGTAGTCCCTCCTTATCCATGCAGATATGTTAGGACACCCCGGGTAAATGCCCGAAACTGCAGATAGTACCAAAGCCTACATATACTCTACATATACTATGGTTTTTTTGTATGTTCACATGATAAAGTATACTTTATAAATTAGGCATAGTAAGAGATTAACAACAATAACTAATGGTAACAATGGAACAATTAGAACAGTGACTGTAATGAAAGTTAGATGTGTACTAATATCATCTCTCTCTCTCTCTCTCTCTCCCCTCCACACTCCCAGAATACATCATTGCACTGTGCCACAGGTGAGGGAAACTCCAGAAAGCAGAACTATGGATAGGAGAGATTGCCACACTCACTGAGAGTTCTCCAGCACTGTGGTTAGGAGGGATTGCCGTGTACACCCAGAGTTCTCCAGCACTGCAGTCACACATCCTGTTGCCCACTGGGAGTCTCTGACTCAGTTGTGTTACTAGGTGCCAGCACTGCTGTAACCCTATACCACAGACTGGATGGGTTAACAAGAAGGTTTATTTGTTGAAAACTGAAGCTCACCTATTCTGAGCAAGTTGCTCAAGGTCATGTAGCTCTAACGACTGCTGAAGTGCTAAAATACACTTACCCTACATCCTTACCTTGTGTGTGTTTTTATCACAACATAGTCTGGCTGGGATTTGGAATAGCTACCTGGGTTAAAAGCATAAAAGGGGTAGGAATGTCTGGAGTTAAATCCAACTTGCTCTTGTGACCTTGTAACAACTGGACGCATCCTTCCATAGTTGGTACCACAATGGAGACTTACAATTCCCACCCACCCCATGCACAGCCCACTCAGCAGAAACTAGACCTTCCAGAGTAGAACAGGTTTACAGAGACTTGGAGGGACTCGCTCCTTCCTCCCTCGACATCGTGTCCAAAATGGAGGGTTTTAACAGTGGGAAAAACACGTCCCGCCTTCCCATCGGCCTTTGTTTCCAGTAACAACTTGCTGCTGCTGATTCAGGTAAGCTCTGTCCCCTTTCTCCGCTGTACTGTGTTTGCATCAGAACATTTTAAGGTGTAGGTTTCATTCCAGTGAGCGCCTTAAATAACTGAAATTTATTTTTCCCCCAATCCTGGAGGCTACAATTCCAAAATCAAGTTGCTGGGAGGGTTGGTTGCTTCTGAGAATTATGAAAAAGTATCTGTTCCAAGCCTTGCTCCTGGCTGCTGGTGGTTTTCTGGGCTCTTGGGCATCCCTGGGTTGGGGGCAGTGTAACGCCAGTCTTCATGAGACATTGCTCCCGTGTTTGTGTCTGCTTCCCAATTTCTCCTTTTTATAAGAACTCTAAGTCATGTTGGGTCAGGGGCCACCCTAATGACATCATTTCAACATGAATACTCCTATAAAGATCCTATCTTCAAATTAGGTTACACCCTGAGATACTGAGATTTATATATTCAATATATGAATATCAGGGATATGGAATTCAGTCCATAAAAATTCTTATATAAGAACTGCATGAATCAGACTCTTCAGTGCCAGAAAATTACAAAGAGAACAGCTCAGCGTCTTGAAGATTTACAGTCCAAGTCATGACTTTTCTGGAAAGAAAAGAGGAGCAGACAATACATATCACACCCATTGAGCACATACGATTATGTTATTCAATCTCAGTGAATTCAATTAATTTTAAATCAATGTTATTGAATACATTCATTACTTTACTTGATTCTTGAAACATCCAGGTGATTCTACCTGACAAATAAGGATACTGATACGAAGAAAGGTGAGATAAAATATTCCTTGTCTACAAAATGGAATGGTTTTGACTTCTCATTGTTTCTCTTGATTCTAAGCATCTAACCCACTGCCACTCCTGCCTTCAATAAATGAGAAGTAGAAGCCGTAGTCTCTGTTCTGAAGGTTTTCACAGTCTAGCCGGTGAGATGAGCCACATGCAGAGCTAAAGATGACTTCAAAACTCAAATGTCAACAACACCAAGGTTCTTGATAAAAAGAGACTCTAACTCGTTCATCCAGGAGACCTCAGCACATAGACCAACACCTAGCAAGAAAGCACATTTAATGCATGTTTGCCAAATGAGCAGGTGAACCAAGGTGGGGAGGAGTCACAGCATAGCAGATACCAGGCACTTAGCGCGCTGTGTGCTCAAGGCTTTGTCTGTGCCAGGAACTGCTTACCACTGTGGCAGTTACAGAACAAATACAATCACTGCACAAAATCACTTAGATTTCATGGGAAAAGACAGGCACATTCCTACCGGAGGACATAGACATGCCCGGGCCTTAATAATAGGCTGGACGATGGGCTAAACGAGAGCACAGTCCTCCACGTCCCCAGAGAGGGATGGCATCAGCATCGCCTGTGAGAATAAGACACCGCCATTTCTCAAGAACTCCAGGAGATAATATTGATTGAATGTTCGCCTCTTGAAGAGGACTGTTCTAGTTACTGTTCACATGTGAACATACTTATTGCTCACAACATCCCTAGGAGCTGGGTGTTGTTATTACCCACATTTGATGGATGAGGAGACTGAGGCACTGAGGAGGGTAGTAACCTCCCTACAGACACAGAGTGTGATGGCAAAGCAGGATTGGAACACAGGGATGTGGGCTCCGGAGGTTCTGCTCTTATAGCAAACAGTGTCTGACTTCTAGATAGGAAGAAATAAAAATACAGGTTTTAAAACCAAGTAGGGAAAAATGCAGTCATTGAATTTAGTCTAGCCATTAAGGTTAAAGGTGATCATTGTGGTTTTTTAAATTTGTATGTATACTTGAAAATTGTCACGATACACAGTTAAGAAAAAAATAGGCTTTGAGAAGTTTAGATCAATGTAATTAAAGATTCAACACATGCTTATGCACACAAACTTATAGTTTGGTAAAGGAAGACACAGGCTTAGTTTACAGTTTAGTAAAGGAAGATATAGGCTCAGTTTACAGTTTGGTAAAGGAGGATACAGGCTCAGTTTATAATTTAGTAAAGGAGAATATAGGCTAAGAACCTAAGACAGAGCAGGATTTATCTGTTAGCAGATCCATGTCTATCCCACCTCAATTTCTCAGTTCCTTAATGGGGGGGATTGTGGCCTGTGCAAATTAAAACCACAGTGAGATACTATCTTACCCCTGTCAGAATGTCCACTGTTGAAAAGTTAAAAAACAATAGATGTTGGTATGGATGTGGTTTCTGGAAAGAGAGTGTTTATTCACTGTTAGTGGAATGCCAATTAGCACAACCTCTATGGAAAACAGTATGGAGTTTCCTCAGAGAACTAAAAGTAGACTAGACCTACCATTCTAACCAGCAATCTCATTAGTGGGTATTAGCTACCCAAAGGAAAAGAAATCTTTGTATTAAAAAAAGACACAAGTACTCACAATGTTATCACAGCACAATTCACAATTGCAGCAATATGAGTGAGGCCACTGCTCAGTGTCACTTAGTGAGCAAATGAATGTGGTGGGAGATGGTGAGAACCACAGTGGATCCATTTCCCAGGGCTGCTATGATGACCCCCAGTGGGTGTCCTAAAACAAGAGACATTGTTTGTTTTATCATTCTGTAGACTAGAAGTCCCAGATGGGGATATCCACAGGGCCATGTTCCCTCCAAAACTTCTAAGGGAGAATTCTTCCCTTCCTCTCCTGACTCCCGCTGGTGGCTGCCAATCCTTGGCATTTCAAGACTTGCAGTTGAACCCTCCTGTCTCTGCATTAGTTATGGCATGGCCTTAACTTGTGTGTCCTTGTGGGTTCTCTTTTCTGATGAGAACACCAGTTGTGTCGGATGACAGGCCCATCCTATTCCTGTGTGACCTCATCTTAACTAATTGCATCTGGAAAGACCCTGTTTCCAGATGAGGTCACACTTGAAGTACTGGGGTTAGAACTTCTGGATGTCTTTTGGCGTCATAATCCAACCCCTAGCATGTGATACTGGGGGAGAAGCCCAGAGGGGAACCCGGTCCTAGCACACGTCCTCTCTAGGAATGTCCAGAACACAAATCCAGCCAGACCGCCCAGCGTGCGAGATGGGAGCAAGCCCGGCCTGTGTTCGCTCCAGATCCCGACATGGTGAGGAATTCACAGCCTCCACAGCCGGACACCAGCAGCAGCTGGCTGGCCCCCATGCCAAGTCAGCTTTCCCCAGCCAGTTGGTGACTGTTTGTGTTTTCAGAATATTAAGCAGTGTGTAGTCACTTTCTCAGTGAGGGCTTCTCCGTGCGGTTTCTAAAAATGTGCTGAATGTGTTTGTGAAGGGGAAAGGAGCCAGAGGGCTTTTGGTGGGGCGCACGGAGCCTTGTAATCACAAACAGATGACAGATAGGGCTTCCCAGTCCCGACTCCAAGTACCCAACAAGAGTCCCCGATACCACCTCACAATCAGCCTGAGCACCTTGCAGAAACTGTCACGGGCCCCTGTCCCCTCATTCTCTCCAGTCCCTGGCCCTCCAGCCATAATTTGCTGACACCATGAGGGCAATCCGTCTTCCTGGCCTGAGGCCTAGACCTCCCACGGGCCTTCTGTGGCCCCAGTTTGCCAGTAGAGAGCTCCCCAGAGAGTGTCACTCTGAACCCAGCCAGGGTGTGTCCCACCCCCTTCAGGGATCCACCAGTGCTGGTGAGACTTTGCACCTGCCGGGATTCCTGAGACCCAGAGGCAGAATCTGACTCCACCTGACGTAGACAAAGGGAGGACCCTGTGAAGTAGATGAAAACTAGTGCAGCCTGCAGGACCCTGGGAAGCCTAAACAATCTCAGGCCTCTGGGGGCAGTCACAGGGGATGCAATTAAAGCCCTGGGTGCACAAGCGTCGGCGGCCAGGACTCCAATTCCCTGTCTCACTGGAGTCGTTGACCCTCTGGGGTGAAGCACAACACAAGGGGAGGCAGTCCCCAAATGAAAGAGCACTGTCATCAGAGAGGGGGAGAAGCACACTAAGGAGACATAGAACTGTGTCCCACAGGTAGACTGAGGCACAGGTGCCAGAGGATTGGCTTAACTGAGCGCACAGGCAGGGCTCCCACAGCCTGTGTTCTCAGGGCAGATCCCAGGGAACTCTGTCAGGTCAGCAAGGCCCTGAGTCTACCCAGACCGTGGCAAATGGGTGTCAAATGGAGAGGCAGCCAGAGGAAGAACTGTCCAAACAGGAATCCCCGAAGAGTCCAGCAAGCAAACCAAGGCCTTTGACTATTCCTCTTCCTCCAGTGCCACGTTCACACCTGACACGCAAAATCCAGACAGTGAGCCCGGCTGGCACCTGAGACCCTCTACAGGGGAAGCTCGCTCCTCCCAGGGTGCTTTCCAGAATGTTCCCAGGCTCAAACTCTGTTCCCAGAATGCCTTATACAGAAAGGCAGGTCTGCACTTACTATACTACAGAGAAAGGGGCTGATAAGTGGGGGCACTCAGCAAACACAACGCTTCCATGAGTAGGTGAAAAGTCACCTGATTTCCCCCCAATACTGGTCATCATGTGGGGGGGGGGGTCCTACAAGCTGTGGGACAATTGGGAGATCACAAATCCTCAGATTTCAGGGTGGCTCCTGTGGCTCAAAGGGGTATAGCGCCGGCCCCATATGCTGGAGGTGACGGGTTCAAACCCAGCCCCAGAAAAAAAAAATAATAATCTTCAGATTTCTTTCTCAGAGAAGTAAGAGAAAACCTTAAGCAATATTCAAAAACTACAAATTATTTTTAACATTATAAATGTGACATTAAAAAATAAATTTCTGAATATCTCCCCCCAAATTCACAAACCAAATTAAGCCAATAGCAAAGAGGAAAATACTTATGACAACTATATCAAAAGTTGTTAATTTTTTACTCTATAACAGTGGTTCTCAAACTTCCTAATGCCACGACCCTTTAATACAACCTGTCGTGGCCCACAGGTTGAGAACCGCTGCTCTATAAAGAGTTCACTCGGTCAGACTAATAATGAGAATGATACAATTGCTCAACAAATACTTATTTTGAACCTATTAAATGTTCAGTTATAAACAAGAAATATAAATTGCTTCGAATTATAGGAGCAGAAGTCTAACTTCACTCAGTGATTTAATAAATGCGAATTAAATCAGTGAAATATTTGTTATTTTTACCTATCAAATTGGCTTAAACAATCTTACATACGATACTAAAATAAACTTTCTAGTGTACCAAAATTTTGGAGTTCCTGCTAGGGGTAGCTAGAGCTAATAATAAATGACACGGCATTTAGCAAGAGAGATACTACAAACAATAGCGTCTAAGGTGTTGTGTTATCTTACTGGATAGGGCAGCAAAGGCAGGTATTAAGGACCAGGATGTTAGATGCAGGAAAGCTGGTGTCCCCTGCTATGCACCAGCAAAACAGCTTGCCGGCCTCCTGCCTTCTGAAAGTTGGCACATGGGCCACACGCTCCCTGGGACTGGGCTACAGAGAAGGAGGAAAGGAAAAGTCAAGAATGTCAGTATGTTAGTCATCTATCACTGCGCAAAACTTACCCCCAAACATAGCAGAAGGCATTTGTTATTCACAGTTTCTATGGGTCAGGAATCTAAGCACAGCTTAGCCAGGTCTCGATTGCTCAGTTTCTTGGAGGATTGAGATGGAGGTGTTATCTGGGGCTACAAACTCAGAGTAGGGCGTCTGCAAATCCAACCCACACTTCAGGGGCATACAAGTAAATTCCAGGAGGTGAGGATTGGGTAGGACCCTTGTGGAGGTCGCCTCCCACAGTAGGTGTGTGATAACACTGTCTGCTACTTTCAGTAAAATTCCACACACAAAAAAATCAAACAATACATCTCTATTTACAAAGAGAGATCACCAGAAATACAGCTTTGCTGAAGACTGTCATTTAGACTAAGTCCATAGTTAAAGGTCTCGAAAGATTATGACCTAACCCAAATCTGTTTTTAGCAGCTGCCATCTTAGCATCAAATCAACATGCTGCTAGCATGGGAGTGAGCGTACCCCTTGTGTTTTTCTTTCCCCATGTTGATACTATAGTTTTTTTGTGTGTGTAAAATGTCAGATTAACTCCAAACAATGTCTTGGCATGACTGCTTTGTGGGTGCCCCTGTGTGCTCGCTGGGTGGTCTCTACACTCTCGAGAGGATGCCAGCACCGAGAAGAGGAAGGGGATTGTCTCAGCCTCAGGATCAGCACTGTCCACAAGGCTGGGAGCCATCAGGGAAGGTGGGAAGTGATCAGTGCTGGGGTTGGTAAGCAGGTAGAGGGGTGGGTGGGTGAGTGAGTTCCACCTGAAGGGAGAGACATTCTAAGACATGTCAGAAGTTTCAAAGGAGAAGTGGACTCAGAGCCCAGACTTGGAGGATGGTTAGGGGAGGTCTTCATATCAGGGTTCTGGGTGGAATATCTCAACACTTGTTGTTCAGGTGTTATGAGCCACCACTCAGTCTAACTTAGTTCTATTCTTGGCTTGGAATCCATCCGACCACTGAGGTTAAAACCTCTCAGGGTCCTCTGGAAGCTGGACTCGGAAAGAACACACAGGTGGTCTCTGCAGTTGTCAGCAGCTCCAGCCACAAATAATTTATTCCCTGTACTTGGGCCTTTGCTACCAGAGGGACAGGCTAATTGGGTCTTCTTGGCAATCCACATCAGCTAGAAGCTTCCTGCTAAGATCTCCCTATCTCCTTTCCAACCTTTTGAAGTGCCAGGGCATAAGGCAAGGAATGTTTCGGAGCACACGCCAGTAGAGAATACCCTGTGTGGTTGTTTGCCCCAGTCGAGGCATTCTCTGCCAGCGACTTCAAAGACTTTTGAAGTTACTGCTAATTTAAAAGCAATAATAAGATTGACACCGAAATGCTTCCCAGCTGGTTTTTCTGGGCAATAACTCTCACCAGTTCCTTTACAGCCTGCTTTCTGTTACAACTTGGGGTTTGCAAAACATGGGCTTCTAAAACATGCCAACAGAACGGAACATGTTTCTAAAACAAAGACGTAACATAATCCTAGCATAGATATAAACGTGTTCTTCTGCATTTAGTACGTATTTCTTAATAATGAACGTCAATGAATTTGGATCTGTGAGTCAGGGAGTCATAAGTTCAAAACCCAAGTCTTCCACTTATTAATGTGGTGTTCTTAGGTGAGTTATTTAATGTGCCTAAAACTCTTTCAGTCATCATCCCCTAAAATTAGCATATAAAAGTTATCTCTCTTGAAAGCTGGTCAGAGACGTGGAGGCCCAGTGGGGAGAAGGCAGGGCCCAGCTCTTCCCTGCTCAGCTGTCACCTTGGGCTTAGTCAGTTCCCCTAACAACCCTGAGACACTTCTACCACTCATATGACAGGCCTAAGAATTAAATGTCATCACACAGTATTTTGTACTAAGTAAAGGTTCAATAAAACAATAGCTTTTATGAATGTAACGATGAAATTAGGGCAAAGCTTACAAGGTACAGCACCTACCACCCAGCAGACCGCTTGGCGAGCAGTCTGGCCCCAAACTGTTCTGATTGCCATGTCTGTGTCAGCTCAGCTATTGTTTCATAATCAATTACCCCCAAAGATCTGCAATTGATTGTATCAATGTTTTTTATGATTTTTGCAGTGATTTTATCCATGTTTAAGTGAAAACTTAAAACAATAGCAGTTAAAGGTGAGTCACAGATCTCAGCCTCAGCTGTGGGCGGGGAGCTTTCTGAGTTAGGGTGGCTGTGGTTGCAAAGGTTGGTCTCTGCCCCCACAGTTTCTCACCCTCCACCAGGCCAGCCCCATCTTGCTCACTTCCGAGCCAGGCAAAGGCCTGGAAATGCACTTTATAACTTCGCCACATTCCCTGGCCAAGGCACACAAAGTGGGCCAGCTAGAAAGATTAGGGGCAGACTACATCTCCCGATGGAGGGTCTGGCAAAGTTAGTGTGAAAGGGTGTGAACATGGGTGAGGCAGAAAAAAGTGTGGCCTTTACTGGGAGCCACCATAGTGTCCCCAAATAAACTGTAGATATTTCATGATGAGTTTATTATGAGGTCGTAGATGTTCACTATTGAGGCATGGGTTCACAGAAGTAACCAGCTATGAGATTTTCCTCCCCCTCCCTTTTTTTTTAGAGACCAGCTCTACTCTGTTGCCCTTGCAGGTGTGTGGTGACCTGATCTTAGCTCACTGCAGCCTCAAGCTCCTGGGCTCAGAGCTTTTCCTTCTGAAAAAACCTGTTAAGCAGGTAATTTGCCTCCTGTGTCCTTGGAAGAATTAGCCTGGCACTGCTTTACTCACAGTGCCTGACTGGGCCTTCCCACGCTCCTGGCAGGAGAGCAATGCTCAGGATTGCCATTACTCAGCAGCTCAGAACCCTTCCCCACCGGGCAGAGTCATGGGCAGGATACAGCCTGGGATGCCAGCCGTGTCACTGCCCCATCAGAGCATCTAATTCATGGTAGGGAGCTGCTAAGGACTGAGAACTTGTTGGAGCCACCAGAAAAGGGAAGAGCTGGTGCCTTCAGGGGTGGGAGAGGACGGGAATGCCAATTCTTTCCTGCCTTAGTCATAGGTAGGGTGGAAATTAAAGCTTAGCCAGGGAGAGGACAGATGATTCTTTAAAAGCTGGTCTCATTCCCAAGGCTTTTAAGAGAGTCTATTTTTAAAGAGCGGTGGGGCTTAGGGTCAGAATGCTGTGAATCTCCATTCTGCCACTCACTCCGTCTGTCTTCCATTCTTCCAATCTTCTGAGTAGGGACAACAACATTTAATTTAGAATAAGCCTATGAGGACCGGATTGGGGAAATACCGTATGAGAAGGACTGGTTGCAGGTGGGTACCCACTAAATGTCGGGGTCACATTTTGTCATCCTCGCAGCCTCCCCTGAATTGGGTATTAGTAGAACAAATCAGAGTAAGATCTTTAAATAATGAACTTTGTGCACCTTCTTCCTCAGGTAGCAGCACCCGTGCACCAACTAGGGTTGATGACAAATAAAATGGCCCCACTTAAAGTTTCTAGAGAACAGACTCATAAAATGCCCCTCCACTTTCCAACACATGCATGCCCACAGCTTTTCTTAAAATTTTTCAGATTAATATAAGGGTACATACAATTAAGTTGCATGGTTTGTACTTGTTAGGTAAAGTCCAAGTTACAGTCGAGCCCTTCACTCAGGAGGTCCCACATACACCTGCATTATGCCCATGAGATGTGATCTTACCAAGACCCGATCCTCTGCCCTGATCCCACTTCTTGAATTTAACTGTTTTTCTCTCACATGGCTGTGTGCCTACTTGTCTATGAGTTTTGTATTAGTATTGAGTACATGGGATGCCTTGTGCTTGCTTTTCCTCTTCTTGGCTGTTCTAGGATGTCAGTTTTGCCAGAGGGACCCATACGACCATGAAGCCAGAGCCTGGTGGAACACTCAGGATCTGAGTCCCAGCTCTCTGCTCCCCTGACTGACCGATCAGCTTAGGGAGGAGAGTAGGAAGCACTTCAGATGCACAGGAAGTCCCTCCTACATGCTGATCTGTCACAGGGCAGACTGTGTTTGCAGGAAGGACTTGCACTGACTGAGTTTTCTAGACTATTTTTTTGTCTCTCCACAAAGAGTGACCTAGCCTAAGAGTATTTTTTCAGCCAAGGTTTTCCCTGGAACACGAATTTTATTTAATACAGTTCTAAGTAACTTCCTGGATGTGTGTATGTGCAAAGCTAGGTGATGATACAATATTGACCAACTGGTATTTATTTGATGGCCTCCAAGTATCAGGTCCATGGAGCAAAATATACCTAATATTCACCTGGAGCCTCAAAGAAAGACATTGTATAGTTAAGAAGAGATTTGGCAAATGTAAGGGAGACCCCAAAAATAACAATGTCTTAAGACAAAAGTCATCCCTCTCCCATGTAAATTCCAAGACAGAAAGTAGGCTAATATGTTGACTTTTCTTCAAAAATTTTTTAGAAACCCAAGTTCTTCTGGGTATGAAGTACACTCTCTGGATCTCTTCATAGTCCAAACTGACAGCTTTTAGCTCCACCCACAGTGTCCCAGTTCCAGCCAGCAGGGACACACAAGAATGAGGTCAAAGGGTGTGGTCCATTTGTCTCTAGAGACTGACGATGCTTTACCACAGATACCGTTAGCCAGTGCTTTGTCAAAAGCTATGAGAGTTGCTAGAAAATGTAGTGTGTATCCTGAGTAGTGATCCTCTAGTCCTCAGGAGGAAGAGGAGAGCAGACATTGGGAAAAAACAGCTGTCTTGTGTCCACTATTGAAATTTCCACTATTCCCAAGGAAGCAGCCTTGGAAGGGTTAAGCATTTTGTTCAGCTAATACAGATCTGGACCCAGTATTGTGTGAGTTTCTCTCATTCATTTTAATAAATTATATCATTATAATTCTAATCTTTCTAGGGGGATCAAGAACACAGAGAATGTCATTAATGACTGTATCAGTGGAGCAGGGTTCCAGAAATGCTCCATCCCAAACTTTCCACCTTCCCCTTTTACTGCTCTGGAGCAAAGCTAGGACTAAGGACTATTGCTCCGTTGTCAGGGACACCATTTACTAGCTGAGTGATCTTGGAGAAAAGATTCCACAGACTCTGCTGTTGAGGTTCTCTCCCACAGGTTGGGGATAGCGATGCCCCTAAACATCAAGGTCAAGGACGATAATATAAGTAACAGAGACATACAGATGGAACACACATATACAGATGTTCTCATCTTTCACTTTTTATGTAAAGCGCTGAGCAATCACTTTGTGTAAGTGGGTCTTCACAGGAGGAGAGATACACATGCATTCCTGCTCCTACAGAGGTTCATGGATGCAGTGGTGCTTCTATTGGTTTGACAGATGGGACTGCAGAAGAAGGAGATGTGGAGACAGGGCACCCATAACATAGATACAAGCCATGGTCCTTGGGGAAAATTAATGAGCGAAGGAAGAATGAACCCTATGAGTCTTTGGTGGAGGGCAGTGATGTGGCCACTCTTATTTTTAAGTTCACCTTATGGTCACAGTACAAGGTGGCATCTCTAGCCATGTTGATCACCATTGTCTTGGCCAAGCCTTCTCTCTGAAGGAGAGGAGGGAGTTCAATGGGGATGTTATGATGATTCTCATGGGCAACTCCAGAGCCCATTCCCAGGAGAGGATCCCAGAGACATGGCAGTGCAGGAAACAGCAAAGGATCTGGAAAAGAAGAGAACTAGCTTCCTTTCCAAACCAGCAAATGTTAGGGTTGGGTAGTACCATGTTTCCCCAAAAATAAGACACTGTCTTATATTTATTTTTTTCTCAGGAAGACACACTAGGGCTTATTTTCAGGGGATGTCTTCCTCTTGGCGCTGAAATGCACAGCCACACCCATCACTAGGTCTTATTATCCAGGTAGGGCTTATATTTAACAAATGCATAGAAATCCTTCCAGGGCTTATTTTGGGGGTAGGTCTTATTTTCAGGGAAACACGGTAGGTGCTTTTGAATAGCATCATATCATGAAGATTCCCAGATTTTGGTGTTCTTATTCCTCTAAAGGCATCCAAACCATCCTCAGAAGACTTCAAAGGAGTCTTTCTGCTTCCTTAGCAACATGATAGCCTAAGGGGAAGGAAGGCAGCACCATTCCCTGTTCAAAGCTTGGAAGCAATTTTTTATAGATAAAAGATTGTTTCACCTCATTAAAAGCCACCTTTGAGAACAATTGAAGGGTTAAAGTTCCATAGTCACCAAACATTAAGTGGCTCAGACAGAAACATATATGCTTGTTACCTTATCCTTAGCACCTGTGACTATGACCTCATTTGGATAAAAATGTCTTTACAGAGATGAGACAGTTAAGGATCTTGAGATGAGGGGTTGAGGGCATCTCTTGGACTGTCTGAGTGGGGCCCTAATCAGATGACAAGTGTGAGTGCCAGAGGGAAGATGGCAGGGAGGTGGAACAGAAAAGAAGTGGCCACAGCCAAGGAGAGTCTACAGCTGCCAAAAGCAAAAACAGGCCAGGGAGAAATTCTCTCTGAAATCCCCTGCCCTGCGGACACCGTGGTTTCAGACTTCTGACCTCCAAACTGTGAGATAATAAATTTCTGTTGTTTCAAGCCATCAAACTTCTAGTAATTTATTACAGCAGCCTCCCGAAATTAACATCATGCCCAAGCTAGGGTTCAATCCCAAGTTTGCCTGGCTCTGCTCTGTGAATCAGGATGAGTTATTTACCTTTGAGAGGCTTCAATTCCCTCCCTGCCTTTACAGCAAGGACGATATGAGGTGATGTGCTCATATCAGGCACCTGACATCCTGCTCACGTTTTACGAGAGTTTAAGGAGCAAGGAAGGTACAGAGAGGAAGGAACCTCACGAGGCATGAAGCTGGGATTCAAACGCCCTGAAAACCTTCTCTGCTGCTTCCTAACTGAGCAACCTCAGTCAACTTACTTACCCTCTTGAACCTGTTTCCTCATCAGTAACATGGACATAATATCCACTGCCCAGAACTGATACAGACATAAAATCAAGTTGAATGCAGCAAAAGAAAGACTAGTTGCTTATCCTTCCTTTCTCCTTAGTTACATAAATTAGAAGCATGAGCTCAACTTCTGTCCTTAAGACAAGTTGCATATGTATAAGAAAAGAGTCACCTAGATTGTTTTTAAGTGTTTGGTAGAAAGTCCAGTCTTTTCAAACCTCAGACAGAGTCTGACTCCATCCAGGGCTACCAGCTGGGGACACAGAGTTGAATATAAATGAACAAAACTCATTTCAGCAACTCAGAATTCATGATTCGAGTGCTCTGAACTGAACTTGAACCCTTTGGCATTCGAATGGGCTTATGTAGTTTTGATTGCAAGAAAAGAGAATTTTAAAAAGTCATTAAACAAGGTGAAAAGCCTTATTGGACACGAATTGGCTCTTAAAGAATATTACAATGATATAAAGCTCAAATGGGTCAGAAATTTATGAAAGTCATTTCCCTTAAATAAAACATGATTTTAAATATTCGAGGGAGAACACTTTGCCAAATGTACTTGCTGTTTTTAAACATCTGAAGAACCGAAAGAGGTTTTGCTCATTCCGGAGACAAGTGGTAGACAGCAGCACACAGGCAAGAGCGTCCCGCCGGGCCTCAGGGCACCAGCACCACGCACAGCATGCAGGTCCCAGCACAGAGCTGCACTCCCATGTTTTCCCCAAAATAAGACCTACCCTCAAAATAAGCCCTAGCAGGATTTCTATGCATTTGTTAAATATAAGCCCTACTCCCATAATAAGACCTAGTGGTGGGCATGGCTATGCAGCGTATCTGCATAGCCACGCCATGCATTTCAGTGCAGAGAGGAAGACATCCCCTGAAAATAAGCCTTAGTGTGTCTTCTCGAGAAAAAATAAATATAAGCCAGTGTCTTATTTTCAGAGAAACACAGTAGCTACCCAGGCCCACCCAGATGTGAAAGCCACTTAAGACCATTAGATGTACAGATTAAGAGCCCCAGTTAACACTGGAAATACTATATGAGAATTGCCTGATCTTCAAACAGAATGTGAACTTCTTAAAGGTAAATAATGGGCTATTTCAGTGTTAGATGACCCAACACCTAGCACAGTGAGATGGTTCCTAAGTGAGAGTAAGTGAATGAATAGGTGAGGAAGGAAGGAAAGAAGGAAGGAGGGAAGGGAGGGAGGGAGGGAGGGAGGAAGGGACGGAGCTAGGGAGGGAAGGAGGGAGGAATAGAGGGATGGAGGGATGAAGGACTGAAGGGAGGGAGGGAGGGACGGAGGAAGGGTGAGATGGAAGGAAAGGAAATGAAAACATGGAGGATGGGTAGAAAGGCAGATGTGTGAATGCATGGATGACCATGCCAGTGTGTGAGGGCCTAGACAGATAAATGGGCAAAATAAGTAAGGCAGGTAGCCGTCTAGAAAGAGAGAGAAGTGACAGATAAAAGGACAGAAGAATGAGTGGGTTAATGTGTGGAAGGATGTATAGATGAAAAATATGAAAAAAGAAAGATGGAAAGGAAGGAAGGGGAAGGTGGATGAATGGATGGCAGGAGGATGGACATATAGATGGATGAACAGAGGAAGACAGGGGCTCCTGGGATTGCTGTGTCAAGGAGCCACCTAATGATTCTGCTCTTGAATATCACAGCACCAGGTTTTGGTTTCCCTTTTAAATGATCACATTTACCTTACGAAACAGGGGCCTATAATAATCCGAAACAATATTCCCCAACTCCGAAAGCCACGGAGAGTCTGCAGAGGGTGCCGCAGCCCAGAGCCTGAGGACTCCAGGCCATGTGGCCAGAATGAGTCACTCTACCCTTGAGCCCTGTGTCTATCCAGTACTATCAGTTTCCCATCCAGCAGAAACACCCCCTTTCCTTGCCAGCAGTGTGGGATTTGATTTCAGAAGCAATGTGCCCAATCCAAGTGGGTGAGGCATAACCAGCCTATGTCACATAGTCCCAATCACATTTTCCGGTGACCTAGTTCTAGCCAATGAGAAATGAGGGGTGTCCAGGATTTTCTGGGCATAAAAAGAAACAGCTGACAGAGGACAAAGGCCTGGCTATACCCTCTTTTTTCTGGTCCGGGCTATGCTCTGGGAAGCCTGTGTGTAGCCGCAGCAGCAAAGATTTCATAACAAGGAGGAGGAAGCCTGCGGGTCTCTGAGTCTGACCTGTACTGTCACATTGTTGGGGCCAATGAGTCAAGCTCAGAAACCACCCGCCTTCATCTTCTTGTTACATGAAACCCATAAAAACTAGGTATTAAGGGGCCAGGCGTGGTGGCTCACACCTATAATCCCAGCACTCTGGGAGATCAAGGCGGGCGGATTGCTTGAGCTCTGGAGTTTGACATCAGCCTGAGCGAGAGGGAGACCCTGTCTCTAAAAATAGCCAGGCATTGTGGTGGGCGCCTATCATCCCAGCTACTCGGGAGGCTGAGACAAGAGGACCACTTGAGCCCAGGAGTTTGAGGTTGCTGTGGGCTGTGAGGCCAGGGCACTCTACCGAGGGCAACGTAGTGAGACCCTGTCTCAAAAACAGACACAAGCCGAGCACCACACGAGGCATCTCCTTCCAGCAGGTGCTGCTCCGCACACAGGAGCTTATTTAATCTTCACCGTGGAGAATTTATTGTCTCCACTTTACAGATGAAAATAATGAGACACAGGGTGGTAAGAAACTCGCCAAGGCGACGGCTAATAGATGGTATAGGAGCAGGATTCAAAGCAATTACGGCATCCGTGTAATCACCATCCTGCCTTCTCTCATTTGCCGAGTGGCACATTAGAATACAGCCCAAATCACACCAAATTATGCCAAACCTGTACCTATCTTTCCATCTCACACAGTTCGCGTGAGCACATTTAGCTGCCAGTGCAAAACGCAGCCTTCAAAGCAACCCCAGGAATCATCTAATATTATCCTCAAAGGTGTAAGTTAGGGAAAGGATGACGACAGAGCCTGAGTCACCCCCCTGAGCCCAAACATTGGGTAAGAGGCAGAGCTGGGACAGGAAGGCGCCCTGGTCTCCCTGGCACTGAGGCTGATTCACCGCCCACTGGGGTGCCCTGCCCTCCCAGGAGAGGCTCCCTTCTTTGCACAGTCATAAAGGAAACCCAGAGGATTCCTCGGTGATGCTAATGAAACCTGACTCCCCGGCTGAAAATAGTCCAGCCGGCCAGCGAGGGGATGTGGGAGCAGAAGGCAGTTTTCAGTGCACTCAGCTGGTGTTAAGGTCTCCTCTGCGCTCATCCCTCCCCAGAAAGGTACCTTCCAGCTTGGTGATTCAGAAAGCCCTGGGGGCTTGAGTCCACAGTTTCAGAGCCTGAGATCTTTTCTCACCACCGGTCTCTCCAGTCTCAATGCTGACAGAGCACTCAGCATCCACCAAGTCTACGGAGTGAGGCCGTCCTCATGATGCCCTGAGCTAAGCTATGTGTCTGGAAGAGGTAGGATGAACTGGGGAGAATGAGTCGATGGAGAGCCCAGAGGAGCGAAATCAGCCAAGAACCACAGACCCTGCAGCCTGAAAAGCAGCAGAGATCAGCTGGTCTAACACCTTCAGTTTATGGGCTGTGGACGTGGGACTCAGAGACGTTCATTAATCGTGGCAACTCTCATCCACACATCTGGCAATGGGATGTTTAAACTCATTTAAATCCCTACCACAAAAAAGTTAAGGGAGAGGTGATAGCTTCCTCCTCACCCCCCCCCCCCAAATGCTGAGAAAGAACAGGTGACTTACCCAAGGTCATGGGGCTGATAAGCAGCAGAGGCGGGGCAGGCAGGCAGGATTTCTGCTCCCCAGACTGCTGCTCTGTCTGCTGGTCCTAAGCTGGTGGAAGCCCTGCGGAGGAGCTGGGAATCAGAGACGAAATTAAGCAGCGAGCAGAGGAGTCCAGAAGGACTCTCAGTGTGGACGGAGGAGGGAGCAGGGGCAGGCCGGACAGGTGGGAGCTCCTGAAACACCAGGTGGAGCCGGCTGCCTGCCTGTGAGGCTGGAGAGGAGAGGAAGGGCCCAGAGCTTTCCTGGATCCTGCTCAAGCTGTTAAATGCTCCTAGTTTAGGGGGTATGGGGAGCAGCAAACGAAAGAAGGTCTCCAGGTCACAGGATGGGCAGTGATAATTGATGGGGGTGTGAGTGTGTACACACACCTGCCTCTTCAGTACACGCCGTTGTCAGCCTGGGTTTTTCATAGAATGTAGAATCTTCCTTCCTAATTCATGTAAAGTTCTGAGAAGTCATCTTAGAAAAGAACGGCAGAAGTAAAATAAGGCAAGACAAAGAGAAATATAAGCTCCATCGTGTGTTACCTGAGTCTGGGGTAGGTGGGGCAGGCTCCAGAAAGCCGCGGTGGGGATTTGAGACTTCCTGGGCCCTGGTCAACTCCTGCCACCCACTTCAGTGCTTTGCTGATATTGAGAAATAGTCCTCCCATAAGCCTCCTTCCCTACCCAAAGCTAACCAGTCACACCCCGCCAGCTCTGCTTCTCCCTGGACAAGCTTGGCTTGGAGGGAGAGGACGGTGTGACCATGTTGGAGTTAATCACACACATCTGAGTACCGCCGCTCTACTCCTTAGTTGTGATATTGGAAGCCACACCTTCCTTGGTCTGGGGTTGTTTCTCCAAGTGTAAGTGGCACCGCAGTAACACTCAGCTGCCTTTCCCTCCTCGGCCCATCAGCCACACGCCCTCCCACTTTGCACGCACTGTTCTCTGAGCGCAGCAGGCTCTTCCCAACCCTCACTCTCCCACACAGTCTCTAGCCCCGTGCCCGTGGCCCTCCCAGCCTGCTCAGAGTTGCAGGTCCACCTCGAGAGCCACTTGCTGTTTTCTCTCTCCCACATGGAAGGGGAAAGCTGCCTGGGACAGGGACCCTGTCTGCCTTGGTTCACCATTACAGACAGCCCAGAGCCCAAGCTCTGTCCACATCTGGGGAGTGCTTAAAAAATATTGGTTGATCTACCTAGTTCTTTCAAAGGGTTGTCTCAAGACTCAAATATTGTAATGTGTCTGAAAGACTGTCATCACCAAAACAAAAGAGAAGTGTTCGTGATGTTGAAAAATTAGAACCTGGCACACGGTTAGTGGGAATGTAAAATGGTGCAGACAGTATAGAAAGCAGAGTGGCCCCCCAAAATTAAAAATAGAACTACAAATGGCCCCTTAATCTCACTTCTGGATATTTATCCAAAAGAATTAAAATCAGGATCGGTAAGAGATGCTAGCATTGGCTCGGCTCCTGTGGCTCAAGCGGCTAAGGCGCCAGCCATGTACACCTAAGGTGGCAGGTTCGAATCCCCAACCCGGGCCCACCAAACAACAATGATGGCTACAACCAAAAATGGCCAGGCGTTGTGGCGGGCGCCTGTGGTCCCAGCTACTTGGGAGGCGGAGGCAGGAGACTCGCTTGAGCCCAAGAGTTGGAGGCTGCTATGAGCTGTGATGCCATGGCACTCTACCCAGGGGGATAGCTTGAGGCTCCGTCTCAAAAAAAAAAAAAGAGAGATGCTAGCATTCCTTTGTTCATGGCATCACTGAAAGATGGGCTGAACCAGGCAACCCAGAGTGAATTACTTATGGGTGGTCTCATAGCAAAGCCCGATCTTCAGACACAGACAAAGGCGGCCCTCCTGATTTCCCCTAAAGGACAATCTTAAAATTATTTTCCTAATCAGACAGAGTTACTTTCACCTATGGATGGAAACACTTTGGACAGACCTCTGGTGAGGCCAAGGTACTTGAAGCATTTCCCTTTCTTTTCTTTGACGTTGTAGAAAGAAGTTCATACACCTGCCCGCAATGGCTTCATCTCCCCTCTTGTGGGACACGCTGCGTTCCTTCCTGCCCCTCTCCTTTTCAGCCCAATGCTCTGATGAGCCTTCCTAGTCATTGCCAATTTAGCTACCCCTAATCCTTCAAGTTACAACTAAGAATACCACTCCCACCATGCAAGGCTCCTAAGTTCCTCTGTCAAAACTAAGCCCTTTTTTTCTGTTGATTAACTTGAGTTCCTGGTCGATACTAGTTATCAAGCTTTTGTCCGATTCACAATATGCAAATATCTTTTCCCATTCTGATGGTAGTATATTTGCTTTGGTTGTTGTCTCCTTAGCTGTACAGAAGCTATTCAATTTAATGAAGTCCCATTTTTTGTTGTTGTTGTTGTTCTAATTGCCACTGAAGTCTTCTTCATAAAGTTTCCCCAGTCCAATAACTTCAAGTGTTTTCCCCACAGTTTCTTCGAGGATTTTTGTTTCATGCCTTAGATTTAGATCTTTTATCCATCTTGAATTAATTTTAGTGAGTGGAGAAAGGTGCAGGTCCAGTTTCAGACTTTTGCCTGACAAATATCATCCGTGTAACCTGGTTCTTTGTACCCTCAATGAATCTTCAACAATTAAAAAAAAAAAAATTTAAATAAAAACCTTCTTCATCAAAACCATTCTCTTCTCGCCTGAAGCCCTGGCAGATGGTCCAGTTCAGGAGACTTATCCTATCTGGTGTTAAAATCAGTTGTCTGGTGTTAACCCCTGTGCAGTATGAATTTCTGGGTTGCAAATACCCCACCTGCAGGGAATGTCTTGTCCTCATTCCCAGCACCTGGAGTGGAGCATGACGCATTCTCAAAACATAAATCTTCACATCAGGGCCCAGAGTGCAGACTGGGCTGTGAGAAGGGTAGAGACTTAGGAACCCTCTTTTGTAACCCGGCCTCCATCACTCACAACTGTATGACCCTGGCTGTTCCCTTGCCGTCTCTAAGCTGCCATCTCCTCAATTTTAAGATGGGCCATTAACAGCAACTCTGTAGGAATTAAATGACAGAAATGTAACCACTGAGCCAAGGACTTCACGCAGAGTGGGCACTTAATAGAGAGATAAATACATGAGAACATTTGTGAAAATAAGAACACTGTTAATTATCATTAAACCAAAGTCGTCATCGGATATAAAGGGATGACACTTTGGGCCCTTCTATCCCACCCACAGTAGAGTGTCAGTTTGATTAGGACCCGGCTGACATTTAGAGGGGGACAATCAGCCCAGAGGAAGAATACGTGGCTTCTGCTGCCTGGCACAGAACCGCCATCCCCACAGGTAAACACATTCCTCCACGAAACCTTCAGATGAGAAGCGGACCTTCTGAAATCCTGCCCAAACTTCACACGGCAGGCTTCTCTCTTATGAAAAACAAAATGTAGGCCCACGACACCCTGCCTCAAATTCCAATTCTGTTTCTCACCTTAGCCAGAGAACAGCACAAGGGAGACTAAAGAGAAAGCTGCCCTCACGCAGCTGCAGCAGATGACATCGGCCAGTGTGGCCGGGAGCTCGGCCTGGCCACTCGCTCCAGCGCACACCCTCTGCGCCTGCGCACTCTGCCACCTGCCACCCGCCTTCCCGCTCGCCGGTCCGGCCTCTTGCTGCTCTTTCTTCCCTCAAATGAGTCCGAGAGAATCGGTTCCTTTGCCAAAGAGACTAGGAAAGAAATTGGAAAACAATGGCACCCGCCTAGTTCTGTGTCTTATGAATCCAGGAGGAGACGTGAGTTGTCTCTAGCAGGCAGCGTGGAGCTGCGCTCCGGTGGGTGAAAGGTCCTGACCCGCAGCCTGGTAGGTGGAGAGGCCGGACTACATGGCTGCAACCCCCCTGCGTTGTGAAATGTGTGGCATGTCACCAGGCTTGCTTCACACCCAGTGTCCAATTCCAGCTTTGCCTTCTTTGGCAATCTTCCCCTGGGAGAGATATTATCGTTCAGGGGCCCCACACCAGGGGCCACTGTAAAGCGTTTGGAGGCTCTGTGCACTTGTATTTTCAGAGACCTCCTACATACTTTTTAAAAAATAAGATGTATCTACATCCCACAGTAGCTGTACATTCAGCTTTCTGTATTTATGGGCCCACATCCCTGCATTTCTCCAATCATAAACTGAAAATATTTTTAAAAAGAAAATGGGTGGATGCATCTGTACCGAAAATGTACACACTTTTTCCCTATCACTGTTCCCTGAGCAACATGATATAGCAACTATGTACACAGTGTTTCTGTTGTATTAGGTATTCTAAGCAATCTAGAAACCTATTCCCTAAGCAACATGGTATAGCAACTATGTACATAGTGTTTCTGTTGTATTAGGTATTCTAAGTAATCTACAAACGATCTAAAGGATGCCAGAAGAAGTGCACAGATCATATGCAAACTCTGTGCCATTTTTCCGTAAGAGACTTGAGTATCCCTTGGATGTGTCCACAGGAGGGTCTTGGAATCAGTCCCTATAGACACCACAGGATGCTGTAATTATTTCATTTATGAAAATGTTAAGGATTATAAAAATAATTCCTAATATTTTTAGTATAAACTATTGACCCTTTTCTTGTAATTTAAGCTTCATTATATGTAAATAAATGTGTATATCTCTGTGTGCAAATATAATATATATGTGTGCATTTGGGTGTGTGTGTTGAATCACAGTATGCTAGTTGATAGAACATAAAGGGTCTCTTTTTTTGTTTTGGGGGGGGTTGTAGAGACAGAGCGTCACTTTATTGCCCTCAGTACAGTGTCGTGGCATCAAATAGCTCACAGCAACCTCCAACTCTTGGGTTTAGGTGATTCTCTTGTCTTAGCCTCCCAAGTAGCTGGGACTACAGGCACCCGCCACAATGCCTGGCTATTTTTTTGTTGCAGTTCGGCCGGGGCCAGGTTTGAACCCGTCACCCTCAGTATATGGGGCTGGCACTCTACCCACTGAGCCACAGGTGCCGCCCAGAACATAAACATTTAATTCACAGTTTCACTTTTCATTTCACAGTTTTCTTTTTGGAACTGCTATTTTTCACATATGAAACATGTATATTTAAGCCAACAAAATACTCACAGGACCCTGGCTCTGCTTTGGGTGTCAGACCATGGTCCCTTCTATAATAGTTGGTCTGTTGGAGGAGAGTGTCCCCATGGCAGTCTCCCCAGGGGACTGTCACTCTCTCAGGGCAGGGTCTCTGCTATTTGGGCAATAACTATGTGGACAGGGGAACTTCCCATAGGCGGAGGGTCCTCCGGACACCTCGCTGCAGAGCTGACGTCTGCCCAAACATTTCTACTGTATTCTCTGTCAGAGACAATTTCTAGATCTCACCCAGATGGAATGCTACTAAAACAAAACCACACAGATGTTGCTACCTGGCCTCTATTTTGCTCCTCTGACAAAAACTTTATCATCCCAAAAGCCACTTCATGGTAGACGTAAAGTGTTCCTTTAGACAGGGCTGGAATGTGAAGGTTGGTACAACAACTTCAAACTTAGACTATTATTTTCTGGGGCTGTAATTCAGCCATGAAATTTTGCTCCGGGCAGATATCAACAAGCTCAGTCTGAGCTAAAAGATGAATGTTTCATGCATTTGCTTCGCTTTAAAACCAGGAGCTTTTTTTATATTATTATTTTGCACAGGAAAGCCGGGCAAAGACTGTTCTCCCACACATTCTCTCCCCAAATCGGGTCTGACGGAACAGTCTAGAATGTTCTATCTATTCTCCTTTTTCATGAGATGAGAACTGGTTTTGCTGAGAAACGATTATGTATTAGCGGTTGAGCTAAGGGCTTTCATGCACACTGTCTTCTTCTCAGCATTTTACTCACCCTAACCCTGAGAGGCGTGGGTAGCTCTACCCCCATCTAACAGAGAAGGAAACGGGGAATCATAAAGGTCAAAATACGTGAGCAGAATCAAACACGTAAACATAGTCAGTCCCCAAATTAGAAGTCAACCAAGGTCACTCTAGTCATGCAAAGCTGCCTCAAAAGGCAAATGATAAAAACAAAAGATTTAAAGAAAACATATTCGTTCTGTATATTGTAGCTGCTGGTTGCACCAGCTTGGGGAGGGTTCTCCCACGGAGAAAAGTGGACTCTAGTGTGTACGAAGAGATAAAAAGGAACCTGTTTTTCTGAGCTCATGGTTCTCCTTCATTTAGCGAGAGATTCATTCTGCTGATTATTCTTGCAACTGCGTCTCAACCTTCCCTCTCTTTTCATTCTTACCTTTCCCATATTATTCCTAGATTCCTGCAACAGTCCTGTAGCTGACCTCCTTGATTCCAGTACTTTCCACCTTTCCTGCCTCACTTCTGTCTTTTATGCTGATGTTAGATTAGCATCATTCAAACACTCCACTGAGTGCCCACGTGTGGACGCTGCGATGTGCTGCCTGGTGTTCCTTCAGTGAGGACCCCATGGTCCTGGTCTGGGAGTGCTGAAAGCAAAAGCCTGCAGCCATCAGCCCCTTCAGGGATTCCCTCGGCTGTGGCGGTGTCTCAAGGTCATCCAAGGTCATGCCCTTCCCCAGAAGGCCCACACCCCAATGATGCATCAAGCTGAGATTAGATGAAGTCCAGTCCATCTTGGCCTATCTCAAGACAACCCAAAAGATTTGCTGTAGTTCCAGAACCCCCTCAGGTTTGCACGAGGCTGTCAGGGCTGGGTCCCAGGTCAGCCCCTTTCCCTGCCTCACCCTGCTTCTTCCCTCTTCCTTCCATTTATCTTCCCAAGGAAAGTCTTTAACATTAATAAATATCTGGCCTGTTAAATTGTTCCTCAGAGAGCCAACTTGTAATGCCTCATCAGGGGAGAGAAGAGAAAGAAAGAGCAAGGGGTGGAGGGAGGAAAGAAGGACAGAAAAGACAGAAAGAAAAGAAATAAGGGCACAGGTGAAACAAGACTCTTCATTCTCACTAGAATGGCCATATTGGTCTTCCTTCCAGCGTGCTCCAAAGTCCCGCTGCCTACATCCCACGGCCTACATTATTTATGGTGATTCTTGAATATTTATTCACAGGCATCTTCTGAGCTGAGAACCTGAATTTGTTTCCTTAGAAATAGAATCATACACAGACTAAAAGAAGACAGTAGGAAAGCGGATAAGACAGACACAATCTGCTCAGCTGACTCTGCTCATACTGCCTTCCAGTTACCCGGCTGAAAGTGTAGTGGGATCCCCGGTTCTAGACACACGCACCTGCGTGGGTCCTTTAACATAGATATTGCCATGGATGACAGATAACACAGGTCTATGCAGGAATTGTCTTAACCTCCATTAGAGAGAAATGTGGACGCCGCAGACCTCTGTGCAGTGCTATAACAGACGGGTCAACATACAGGGGCGGTCACTACAGGGAACGAGGCCTGTTGTACTGTGCGTATATGGGGTTCATGTCCAGTCTATGAAAATTATAGCAACTTAAGGAGTGGCCAGGGCAGACAGGTGGTCAGCAGTAGGGTTCTACTGTAGGAATCTGTTTCTCTGAACAGACGACTTAAGCAAAATTGTTCACCTCCAACTACAAAACACTTACCAGCAGGGGTGCACAGCTGTGGCCCTCAGGCAACATGCGAGGACATTTTGACTTATCTGTGGTGGCAGATATCAAGAAAATTATGCACAGACTTTGTTTTGTTTTGTTTTTGGTTTTTTGTCTCATCAGTTTTCATTAGTACCTGTGTATTTAATGGTGCCCAAGACACTTTTTCTTCCAATGCAGCCCCGTGAAGCTAAAGGGTTGAACACCCCTGTGTATAGTATTCATTTCAATTACCACTCGTAACAATATTTAGCCAGGGTGGCAGAGAGAAGAGCAGGTCCTGGCCTGGTCTGGATCTCTCCACCACTCTGCCCTGAGCAGGTTCTGCTGGTTCGTGTCTGTCCCCACACTGCCTCGGGAGTCTGTCCTGGAATGTCCTTTCCTGGTGCCAGGGCCCACATTCTCAGCCCGTGCTATTGTTTTCTTCCCATTTAGTTTACAACTCACCTTCCACAACTGGATTAGGAGGCTTCATCTACACAAGACTGTACAAAGATCTGTTTGGTGGCTCTGGGGCCCCTTAGTCCATTTCTAATCTGAGCACCGTGAGTCCTGAGCGTCTTTGCGACACCTGTGGGCTCTGCACACATTTCAGTCACATGAGTATGGTTTGTTGCTGGGGTTCTGAGCTAATGCCAGCTTGCAGCTGTCCCCACACTTTCTGAGTATCAACGTCTGCATCCCTGAGCTCCCAGAGTCTAGGACTCTGCTAGATAGGACAGTCACACTAACAATCTTGCAGGACACAGTTTTATTTTAGTCCTTCTGATTTCTCAAACGTAAATCTTCTGCTTTGGGGATCCTAAGACCCCTGACTCTCCTGTGCACTTCTCAATTTAAATAAGATCCTATAGATGCTGTGACGAGGACCCCGTCAATCAATAGTCATCCTCTTTCCTGATTAAGTTCAAACCAGTAAAGAAATAAAACCAAGGCCATACCAAAGTGTAATCACTGTTAGACTGACATGAGAGAATCCAGCGTGTACCTTCAGGTATTTAGACCTCCTCCTGAATCCCAGAATTAGGATTCAGCCCTGTCAGAGAGAGAGAAAGCTGAAAACAAAACAATTAAGGGAACGAAAACTCCCTACCCCTGGGGATCTTCCTGCCTGTCTAGAGCGCTTTAATTCTGTAACCTCACAAGCAACCCCAGCATGTTGGGGGAAGTACTAGGGAGCAAACAGGTTCTAGGTGAGCAAGGGCGGGGGACGTGCTCTAGTCTAGGGAGCACAATGTGGAGAAAACCTTCCACGGGAAACCATTTAGCCACAAGTTGAAAGGCAGATAACTATTCACTGGCTTATGATCAGTGAGAGCGCAGGGCAGATTCCAGGCAGAGGGAAGAGAACACACGAGTCTTTGAGATAAGAGGAGCTTGAACTGACAAGCAGTCTCGCATGGCTGGTGTCAAGAGGATGGAGTGAAACCAAGCTGGAGAGGCATGTAGGCCACCATGGGAGAGGAAAGGGCAGGTCTGCTTCATGGACCAGTCATTCATTGATACACACACTCGCCAGACCTTTCTATAAAACCTACAAGGTGCCAGGATCTGTGCTGAGTTCTGTGGATGGGACAAAGGTGGGTTAGGAGGATCCATCTCTCTCCCTCTCAATTTGTCAACAGGGGATGTAGAGAGGATAAAGGATAATTACTCCCTATTTTGTGGTGGTGAAACAGGCTCGCCCAAAGGATAACAGGACATAGAATGGGACTGTAACCACATGAAGCTTTTACCATATGGCATGGCATTAACACTAAATGGGGATTCATTTTTTTTTCTAAGGAGTTGTTTGATGGATTAGTTCAGAGAAACAAAACTGCAGTCGGCTTGACGGCAGGTGTCTGTGCAGAGGCTGTTACACACTGTTGATTGGGCTTCTAGCCCTGGGCACTTCTCTCTGGTTGCTATGAGTCCTCAGAACAACTCCGCAGTTAGTTAATATCTGAATTTACAGACAATCAACAGGATGATGGGTGTCCTAATCTCACAGCCTGTGTGTGGTAGTTTCTGGACCAGGCACTGAGACTTGGAGAGGTTCAGAAACACTTGGCCACAGTCACAGTGCTGAAGTGATGAAGGCAGGTTATAAAACCAGACCACTGGTTCCAACACTCATGGTTTTATTGTTGTTGTTGGATTTTGGGGGGGGGGGGTTGCAGTTTTTGACCGGGGCTGGGTTTGAACCCACCACCTCCAGCATATGTGGCCAGTGCCCTACTCCTGAGCCCCAGCGTCGCCCAACACTCATGTTCTTCCACGTTCCCAAATGGATCCTCCCCGTGCAATATTTCCTCTCCTTTTATTTGAGAAAATAGTGATCACTCCTTTTCCTGTGCTTTTCCGGGCCAGACAGGGTCACCCTGCACTGTCCGCTCCATCAGCTCAAGCTCTCTGGCCACCAGGTCGCTGCCCTTCCATGTCCCCACCTAACCCCAGACTGATGAGTTTCCCGTTGCTGCTTAACAAATTACTACACGTTTAGCAGCTTTAAACAGCATAAATGTATAATGTCACAGCACAGGGCTATAGGTCAGAGCCACCGCCAGCCTCACAGGCCTGAAATCAAGACATTGGCGGGGCTACCTTCCTCCCTGGGGGCTTCAGGGGAGAACAGGTCCCCAGGCCATCAGCTTCCCTCCCCTCCTGACCTCCTCCTCCAAAGTCAGCACATCAGGCCAGATCCTTCCTGTGCTGCTAGCTCCCTGTGCACACTTTGTCCTCTCTTAGGTTCATTCTGGTCCCGCCTGGGTGACACAGGTGGTCTCTCTACCCTAACGTCAGCAGGTTCACACTGCCACCACTTGCAACCTTAACCTGCCCTCACACCATGTAGCCCAACACACTCCCAGGCTCAGGGGACTAGAATGTGGACATCTTTGTGGCCACTGTTCTTGTCACACTAAAAACTTGCAGGTGCTCTGTTCCAGCAAGGGGAAAGGCGATGTGAGGGACAGGGAGCATCAGGACGCCTCTAATTAACTTAAACAGAGCCAGAAAGAAGACCAAGAGGGAGCAGGTGGTCCTGGCCCTCCTCAAGTGTGAGGGGAGGGAGGTGGAGAGGGGAAAAGGTGACCAACATTAACAAGGAATTGCTGAAGTCAAGGAGCAGCCCAGCTGTGTCAGAGTCCCCCACCACCACCTGTGGCCACCAGCAGGTGAATTTGGGCCCAGAAAATGCTGACGGATCGCTAGGTTTGATGTAGGAAGGGCTCTGTCCTCCAGCCACAGAAGTGTAGACTTGTCTCTGGGTGTGCAGAATGGCTCCCAGCACACGAGGGCCTCTGGAGAGCGGTGGATGGATGAATAAATCCTAAGTTGCCACCTCAGCCTCTTTTCACCCAGCCTTGCTCCTTCCCGCTCCTTACACCCACCTGGTGCACCCTATAATCTCACTGCAGATGCCCAGACCGCAGTGCTCGGAGAGGGCAGCTGGCAGCACACGCACCAGGCTGCTCCTTCCCAAATTCTTCCTCCCCCTGTTCCTCTCAAGCTAGTTTCACCCTGATACAGGAGGCAGGGGGAATGTGAGCCGGGGAGGGAGGATGACAGGAGCCAGGCTCCACCTCATACCAAGACATGACCTGTGGCAGGTCATTATGTTTAACCTCCTGGGGCCTCAGTTTCCTCATCTGTACAGTGGAAGTAGAATGAAGCTGACCCCTCATTTTTATTATATGAGGTCAGACGACAAAGTGCACAAACACGTCCTAGAAAAAGTACTGTGTACCTCGTTGCTGAATTGCTGATAGGAAGGGGCTGCTAGATCACCAAATTGAAGGACCTTGTGAAATAGGACAACTTTCTAAGAGGGGCCTTAGGACCAAGGTAGATAAGCAGACAGAGCTTTGAGGCACACCAGGTGGCACTTACCTGAGCAATTACTACCTCTGGCTTCTGAACTCCCAATATGGCCACATTGTAAATAAACTTGACCCCTGTGGGCACGTGTTCTAAAAGAATAAATACTCCATCCCAGACTGGGCATGTAGAGTACAAACACCACACGGAGCCCTCAGCACCGGTGCTTAAAGGCATGGAACCACCTGCACTTAGGGGTCCCTACGTCTGCTACTGTTGTCTTATTTTTACCTTCCTATCAGCTTTCTCTGGAAGAGTGAAAAATATTTTTAAACATTTTCCCCAAGGTGTGTCATAGGACTGGAACTTAGAGCCAGGCACATCCTTTCCCACACGCTTGGCCCGCACCATGCTTGCTGAGCACTGCCCACGTGCCTCTGCGCCCCCTGCCCCTTCTCCTTCTTTGCAGCCGTGAAGACTTCGTCCACTTCTGCTTTGAGGTAGACAGACCCTGACCTGCAGCCTGGGACACGGCCTATCAGTGCACATTCAAATGTTGACAGTTTCACCTGGGTGTGCCAGGAACTGTGACCGGTGTTGAGGTGACTGTGAGGATGTCGCCAAACACGTCTTACCACAGAGACGTCACTGACCTTGAGCCCCAGCTGCTATACCCAGAATCCAGATCACAGAGCCGGTAATAACAGAGGCCAGATCTGAATCCAGAAAGGAGATGCCTAGAGACCATCTCTCCACTGAAGTTCTGCACCTGGCCCTGTAAAGACAGGACTCAAAGCCAAGCCCAGGGCTGGCTGCAATGGCTCAGGCCTGCAATCCCAGCACTCGGGAGGCTGAGGCAGGCAGATCGCTTGACCTCTGGAGTTTGAGACCAGGCTGAGCCACAGAAGACCCTGTCTGTAGGAAAAATAGAGAAATTAGCCAGGCGTGGGGACACGTGCCTGCAGTCCCAGCTACTCGGTAGGCTAAGGTGGAAGGATCATTTGAACCCAGGAGTCTGAGGTTGCTGCGAGGTAGGCCATGCCACAGCACTCTAGCCTGGGCAGCAGAGTGAGACTGTCTCAAAAACAAAAAAAAAAAAACAAACAAAAAGAAAACATTGCCAAGCCCAAATGACTCTAAAGTCACAGCCTCTGTCACCCACTCATTCGTGGCCCCTTGTGGGTGCCTGGTCGCATCCCGGGCCCTGTCTGAGAAAGCAGCTGGCTCGCCTGGCGTGTCCAGGGCCCTCTCTGAGCCTCAGGGCCAAGCAAAGCAGCGCTGACAATCCGGGCCAGCCGGGTGCTGAGGCCAGTTGGAACTGCTCTGGGGACTGGGACAGAAGAGTGTGATCTTTGCTGTTTCCTTCTGGCCTCTGGCCAGGGCACCGAGCTTTGTGAATAACCGCCCAGCGGGTGACTGCATCTCTGAGCATTCCAGTCACCCACATCTAAAAAACCCAGTTTCCCTTCCAAACTGAGAGCAGCTCGCGGCAAATGTCACCCTCCCTCTGAGCACACTCAGCGGCGACAGGTCACTCCAATTTCCGGCAGGCAGTTCACATGCCCAGCGCGCTACCTCCTCTCCTGCCCTTTATCTCTGTGGTTTTCATGGAGCTGAGCTCTGTGAAATGAGCTGGTTCTCCCAAGCCTGCCCACTGCCTGAGCCCCCTGTGCTGTGCCCAGTAGCAGAGGACAGCAGTGCTGCTGTCGGGGGAGGCCACACACAGCAGATGGCGAAACCTCTGCAGTGGACGCACGTCAGGCCTGATGCTGGCCAGACCCCCGGGGACCAGCAGGGTCTCCTCACTGAGTCACAACACAGCGTCTTCATGAAGTAAAGCCTCCCCCAATCTGCAGATGCCCTGAGCCCTGAGAAAGGCCCCTCACTGCTGCACTTGGGAACCCTCAGATGCTGGGCCCTAGAACAAATTGGGGGGGGCTTCATTTCCTTTCAACAAGCACTTCAGGTGCGCCCACTGCATGCTCGTGCCTAGAACTTTAGATGAAGGAATGATTAAAAACACCCACAGTCTCAGCCTTTTATCTGGAAAGGGAAGACAAGGTAGAAGGGGACACCCCAGGGGGACAAAGACAGTTCAGAACAGCCACAAGTCTGACCACACAGAAATAGAAAGAGCGATGTGACTCACACACAGCTCTCAGGGTTGACACAGCACACAAAATGCAGGGTGGGGTGCAAATCCAGTCGGCCACCTATCTATGTAAAATTTTCCTAGAACACAGTGCCACCCATTCATTTAAATTGGCATCTGTAGTGGTTTTTGCCCTACAATGGCAAAGCTGAGAGGTCACAGGCCCTGAAACAAAGATTATTTACTGTCTGACTAGTGACAGAAAAACACACTGCAGACCCTCCCACCCGGCCCTACACATCCCCCGGTTGACTATATTCCACATTGCTTGAGTCCCTTGCACATTTAATCCCATTGAATCATCATAGACACTATATTCTGTATGGATTATTAATTTCTTTGCAGCTGGAGGCTTAAAGAAGAGAAGTTTCTGCTTCCAGATCACATACAGGTAGAGGGAAGTGTCTGGATTGGACCCGAAGGCACTGCTCTTCCTCCACACCTGTGATCTGAGCCATGTGCTCAGCCTGTGAGTGGGAAGAAGACCCTAATGAATAATGAGCGGTTGGAGAAAACATACCAGGGAGGAAGGCCGGCCCCGGTGAGGCCAAAGTGCCAGGAATGAGCACAGCCAATAGCAGAGATGACCTTGAGAAAGAATGTCAGAATTTCAGAGCTAGAGGAGGTACCATTCTACAGAGGGGGAGACTGGAGACCAGAAAGGCATCAGTGGACCCAAGGTCACAGAGCGAGAACACTCTCAGAGCCCCGGCAGAGTCTGGACTCCTCCCAGTCAGTCTCTTGTGTTTGCTCTGGGCTGATCACAGTCCCAGGGAACACCAAAGCAGTGAGTCCCTTCTCAGTGTTTGGAAACATAATCAGCCCAATAATCAACTTGCTGTTTGTTTTACCTGTACAACCTCATGGGACTAGTTTCTGTTTGCCCAGGTGTAGGGAAAGGACACAGGACTGGAACCCAGCTGGCCTGCCATCCTGTTTGTCACTGGCTCCATGTGTGATCTTGGATAAGTCACTTAAATGCCCCGGCCCCAATCTCCAACTCTGTGATGTGGGAGCTGGCAGAGACCACACTATCTTATCATCTCACAGCTTTAAACAAAATGGGCTAACACAGAAATCATCAAGGAGCCCAGAGAGGACGCAACAGGTGATTGGCCGGTTTTTATTTTTAGCCAAATTTGATCTCACAAATTCGAGAATCAGGAGTGCGTTACTTGAAGCTATGAGATACAAAATCCATGTAACTGGAATTCAGGCACTCATTCCACCAGAAGTATTAGTTGAGTTTAATTTTTGCCAGGATTTGAGATTAATCCCGCATCTAGGAACAGCAGGTACACCAGACAGGGCAAAGCAATGGACAGGGCAAAGCTGCTCAGAGCCAGCCTGCCTGGGTTTGAAACCAGGCAACACCACGTCCCCGTGCAGCCTTGGGCAAGTTATAGAACTTCCCTGCGGCAAGGTCCTGGGCTGTAAAATAGAAAGAAAAACAGTATCTGTCTCAGGTTGTCTCAGAGGACCAATTGAGCTAATTCTTGTAAAATGCTTAGGAATGCACCTGCAGGCTTGAGGCACTAAGAACTTCAGCCAAGATGAGGAAGGCAGAGATTGACTGGGCCACAAGGAGAGAAAAGATACCTGTGTGATCCAGGCTGGGATGGTGGTGGGGGGAACATCAGCAGTAAGATTCCCTAGGAGAAAAACATCAAAACTGAGGCCCCTGGGCTGAGCAGGAGTCAGAAGGGGAAGGGTGTGGAGTGAGGGTAAGGAGGTTTCCCAGAAAGCGGGTATAAGGCGCAAACCACAGAGACAGGGCAGATGGGAGTTTCTGGAGAACCCCCACCTCCAAGAGCACTGACAGATGAGGTGGGGGACAGGGAGAGGGAGTGAGTCTCAGCCTGTAGCACCTGTCTCACTGCCACTCCGGAACAAGACACAGGACCCGTCACATGCGATGAGCTCCAGAACAATCCCACCCTCCTTTACAGGCCACATGAGCACCGGGAGTTGAGACAAGCTGGCATTTGGCCAGAGCTACTGGGGACCCAAGAGCCAAGGTGTGTGGCAGCTGTGTTAAGTGACACTCATCTAGGACTGGAGGTGAAAGCAATGCCAAAAAGGCCAGAGGGCAGCTGAGCAGTCACAGGGAGAGAGAGCAGGGTGGAAGAGAAGGAGGTTCCAGGACAAACGCCTCAAGAGGGCTGGAACCCGCAGCCTGCAGGACTGGCCCAGTGACTGGAGCCTGGTGGGCAGAGTCTGCATGGATCAAAGGTGCCTGCACGGCACTGTAGCCTGGGGGTCAGGAGAGGGCACGTCTCTTTGCAGACTGGAGACTGAGCTCAGGCATTACCCTCCTCCGTGGATTGGGATCATTTCCACCACCATCATCCAGGGAGCCGTGGATTGGGATCATTTCCACCACCATCATCCCTCCCCTACCCAGGGAGGGGTCAGGAGAGAGACAAGGCTTTCAAAACCTACAGCTTACAGAGGGAGGGTCTCCATTCCCCGCTGCACTCCAGCTCATTTACATGCAAATGAACATAACAACAGCGCTCTCTGGGGTCTGTCTTTATGAAGACTGCATGAATTAATATAGGTAAAGGGCTTAAAACCAAGCTTGAAACAGAGCACGTGCTCTGTGTTATTACTTAATTTGGTATTTTATTTATGCATTTAAGGGAATAGATTGGTGCCTATTTCCAGGCTCTGTGTCGGCTGCTCTCAATATAAAGATGCATAAGGCATGAACCCTGGACTAAATGAGCTTCTCCCCTAGTGAGAAAGGCGGGCAGGTGAGTGGATGCTCACAGAACAGTCGCAGTGGCTCTTAGAGGGAGAAGAGGAAGGTGCTGAGGGAGCCGCAGCGCAAAGGAAGGACAGGAAGATGGCTGTGAATGCAAATGGCATGTCCTGATCTCCCACACTTCTCAGGATGGCCAGGAAGGGAAGAAGAACAAATGACAACAAAAATAAAAATAGCAGAAATAGGCTGGATGCGGTGGCTCACGAACTCTGGGAGGCCGAGGCAGGGGGATTGTTTGAGCTCACAAGTTTGACACCAGCCTGAGCAAGAGCAAGAGGACCACACCTATGGTGCATCATACAAGGGTACATGTGAAATGTTCTAGGTATAGAATATAAATGTCTTGCCACAATAACTAAGAGAATGCCACGAAGGCTACGTTGACCAGTTTGATGAAAGCATTTCAAATTGCATATAAAACCAGCACATTGTACCCCATGATTGCATTAATGTACACAGCTATGATTTAATAAAAAGTAAAGAAAAATTAAAAAAAAATAAAACTAGCTGGGTGTTGTGGCACCTGTAGTCCCAGCTACTTGGGAGGTTGAGGCAAGAGGATCACTTGAGCCCAAGAGTTTGAGGTTGCTGTGAGCTATGATATCATAGCGATGCCTCCATTGGGGGCAACAAAGTGAGACTCAGTCTCAAAAAAAAAAAAAAAGAACTGGGGAAATAAGGCCTGGGTCTCCTGCAACATTACCAGCTCACTGGCTGCATGTTAGTGGAGGCACCAGCCTCCATCACAAAACGGAAGAAGATGCCTCCAGTTGGCACTTTTGTGGCTTGAAACAAATACGTACTTCAAAGAGTTACCAACAAGCTATGACCAAGTCTCTTTTCCTTCCTGATATTCAGGCTTCTGGGTTTTTATTGCTCGCAATCGATTTATATATGCAGTAAAAATAAATATAAGATGCATTGGGTTTGTCCTGTGTGAAAAAGAAGGCATCAGCAAGATTCAAATGCATTCAGGGCTTTTATGTCTACTTGAAGTTTCATGTTTTGAAAATTAAATATATTAAGAGTTAGAGCAGCTATAATTCTCAGTAGCTCCAATACCAAAACATTTAAAGCAAGAAAAAAAGCCAGGTGCAGCGGCACACACCTGTGATCCCAGCATTCTGGGGGGCCGAGGAGGGAGGTTTGCTTGAGGGCAGGAGTTCGAGACCAGCCTGAGCAACAGCAAGACCCCATCACTACTAATAAGAGAAAAATTAGCCAGGTGTCATGGACGGCACCTGCAGTCCCAGCTACTCAGAAGGCTGAGGCAAGAGGATCGCTTGAGCCCAGGAGCTTAAGGTCGCTGTGAGCTAGGATGAGGCCATAGCACTCTACCCAGGGCAACAGAGTAAGACTCTCTCAAAGAAAACAAAATCTTTGCCTAGAAGGTGAACAGAGACTTGGGGCAGTTACCAGAATAAGTCAAAGCTTCCAACATCAAATTTCACTTATTTATTTATTTATTTTGCAGTTTTTTGGCTGGAGCTGGGTTTGAACCCGCCACCTTCGGCATATGGGGCTGGCACCCTACTCCCTGAGCCACAGACGCTGCCCAAACATCAAATTTTCTTTAGCTTTCTACCTGTTTTGGGAAGCTGTCTCAGTTTGACCCACATCTCACATTTAGGGATCCTTTTCCATCTCCCCCCGGGAAGACATTTTGTACACAAATATTAAGTGTTTCTTATGACTAAAACACACCAAAGAAAGGAGCATTGGGTGAAAGCATTTAAAAAAAAAAAAAGTGGTTTTAAGACCATATGTGCTTTTAATAGAAAAATTGGAAAGTACAGAAAATCATAAAGAAAAACATGTAACCCATAATTTCAATGCCTGTGGCAACCACAGTTTGACTTTGGGGGTGCTTCCTTTCCACGGTTTTGTTTTGTGCATATTCTGCTACTTTCCTATTCATCGCTTTCTATAATTAAGACTGTGTGTCCACATTTATATTTAACTTTTCCACTTACCGTTACTCTGTAAATGTTCAAGAGCTGTTAGGCATTGTCATCCCATATCTAATAACTGCACCATCTTTTCTCAGAAGAGCAATGAAGCCTGGATTTTGAATCAAGGATTGGAAATTGAACCAGGCAGAAATGGGAAAAGTAAGGAAAATTATGCTTTCAGCTTTACTGTGAGGGACAGGGATCTCAGGAGAGGACGCCTTGAAGCCTTATGAGGACTGACTCCTTTCCAGCCATGGGGCAGGCTGAAGGAGAAATGGACCAGCCCAAAAGGACATCTCCTAGAAATAAAAAAAAAAAAAAAAAGCACTCAAGTCTATAGTTCAGGGAGGCCAGTTGATATCAGAGCCTCTGAAACCACCTCCAGGTGCCCCCTACCCTTGCCCAGCCTGCCAAGTGAGACAGATTTTTTTCTCTAGAGCTACTGCCTGGGGAACCAGGGCAGCACCTGCAAACTCACAGCACTGAGGAGGAGGAGGACCCTACGTCTAAGACCTGGCAGAGGGTCTCTGTTAATCACTCAGGTTAGGACCACAGTCAGCAAATGTTTCTGTATAAAAGGGAAAGGTAAGACTTTGTGGACCACTTACAGTCTCTGCCACACTTCTTTTTCTTCTATTTTTTAAGGGTTTAAAAATGGAAACAAAGCAAAACAAAAAACCTTCCCAGCTGAGGCCACAGGACAGAGTGTGGACCCCTAGGCAGAGACCCCTTTTCCTTTTAAATAAAGACCTAAGAGTTATCCCAAATTGCTAAGAAAGGGTATGTCGAAACTAGTCCAACCTCATTGGACAGCCTGAGACAAATCAGGAGAGGGTGTTAAATTCACTCTGCGGGAGCCTCTATTTCCCACACGGGTGGCAGAGAGTGCCCAAGACATCTACACTATCCTTCTGGAACTCATAACTCTGAGAGTTTAAGTGGACATCTGTCCAGAATCAGAAAAGGCTAAGTATTGCATTGGACAAATGGTTTGTAACACTGATGAACTGCAGAAAAAAAATTCCAGAAAGATCTACAGTTTCATCTATTGTCATCTTTACCAGAAACATGAATAATCCAGACACATTTCCTTGACTTGGAGAAGTTTTCAGTTGAGTTGAGTTGAGAATTTTAACAGATAGCTATTGATGGTAAGAGATGAAATGCCACATAGCCAATGGTGGCATTGACTCTGGCCTAGACTCCGGCCTGTATGACAGGTGATGTGTTGCCATAACCTCCCCAGGAAACCAGCTCATTATCTCCACTGTAACCAGTCTCAAAAGCCAGCCTGATGTCTATAACCAGACTCACAGGAGGTCGTCTGGCAGTAACCAGTAATCACTAATTATAAGTCCAGGAACCCAAACAATAAACCTGTCACAGTGCACCCCAAACAGCCAAGACTTGGTTAATAACTATTAGTCTTCCTATGTTTTGTCCCAACTTTCAGCTTAGGACCAGCCAGGGAAAACAAATTATTCAGCCCTAACCAACCACAGAGGCTACCCTGCACTGAATCAGCCCAACTTCAGAGGCCCAGGCCAGCGGCCTCCAGGCAGCACACACCTGAAGCTCCCCATCTGTTCCTCTGGAAATCCCTCCCCCTCCTCTGCCCGCCTGCGAATCTCTCCAGTGACCATGGCTGGCTTCCTTGCTGCAGCCACCTCTCAGTAAAAACAGCCTTCACTTGGTCTCCTTTGGGGAGTCTTTGTTCATTTTCACAAGGTTATACCTCCTTCCTCTATTTTGACTATTTTACCATAAAAATGTCACCAACTGTAAGAACATCAATTCAGGATTAAATAGAATTTAAAAGTAGAAAGTAACTTGGGGGGTTCTCTAATTCATCACCAAAAATGTAAATAAAGCCAGTAAAGCACAGAAATGTTTGGTCCAACGTCCCCTCCATGACATCATACTGCCCGTCTGGGGGGGGGGGGTCCTGTCGTATCAGGTGGGACTGAAGTTCTCTCTCTGTGACATAAAGCACAGAAGTCCCTATATTGGCTGAGTGACATTTGTTTAGCCAGGCACCTGCTATGTGTACGTTGCTATGGTGGATATAAAGAGATACACACAATATGATCAAGAAACCTGAAAATGAGTTAAAGAGATTCCCCTACACACAAAGATTTAAGAAGTTACACGTCATCTTCAAAGTGTGTTACAAGGAAGGTTAGTAACAGCTATGTGAAAAGAGACACCTTTGATTACATGCATTTAGAAGATGTGTGAAACCAAGTTCAAGATTTTTGTTCTAAGACTTCTCAGAGCATTTAATGTTCAAAGGGAGAAAGACTGTAAATGTGTTTCCAAATGTAACTGATTCTAGATCTCATTCTGAACAGAGAGAATCTTTTGACTCCAGGATACAGAAAATACCTCCTGGAAATGCTATTGTAGGAGACCTTCTAAGACATTTTTTAAGACTCATGGAAAGTAAATAACTAAAGCAAAACAAAATGTCACTTCCCTTATCAACATCCAGTAGTTTGTTAAGGGCTTGCCATGTTCCAAACACTGGGCTAAGCTCTATCACCTAATTCAATTTTCACAAAATCCCCACAAGTTGGGTGACATTTTTATGTCTGTTTTACCCAGGAGGAAAGAGGAAAACTGAGAGGTTAGGCAAATTGGCCTCGCTAATGATGAGCCTCACTGCACTGTCCTCAGGAGATGAAGTTTCCCCTTTAACTCTGGGGCCCAAGAAAGGAGAGACGGTCCTCTGAGCTCTGTGTTCTCATCTGAGACAGGACTTAAAGCTCCTTGCAAAGGACTTTACCAAAGGAGAGCTAACGTCAGCAAAATACACAGGAAATTTTCTGAGTTGCAGAATATTCTACCTTGTAAAATGGCTAAGAGCAGGGATTGGGGGTCTGTTAGGAGCTATACTGTGTTCCCCCAAAATCCATATGTTGAAACTTGGTCCTACCTGGAGATAGCGTCTTTATGAGGTAATTAAGGTTAGAAGAGGCCAAGGGAGTGGGGCCCTAATCCTGTGGTCTGTGGCTGATGCAAAGAGGACGCTGGATCTCTCCCTGTCTCTCCTGGTCTCCTTCTCAAAGCCTTTCTCTGCTCTGTGAGGACGCAGCTAAAAGTCAGCCATCTACACATCAGAAAAAGAACCCTCGTAAGAACTCAATCAGTTAGAACTTTGATTTTAGACTTCCCTGTCTCCAAAACTGTGAAAAAATAAATATCTGATGTCTAAGCCTCCTGTTCTATAAAATTCTGTTATGACAGTCTGACTATCTAAGACAGTATCTGTCTTGTTTTGTGCTGTTTTTAGACAGAGTCCCACTCTGTTGCCCAGGCTAGAATGCCATGGTGTCACAGCTCACAGCAACCTCAAACAATTCTCAAGCAATTCTCCTGCCTCAGCCTCCCAAGTAGCTGGGACTACAGGTACCCGGTACAACACCCGGCTAGTTTTTCTAAGTTTAGTGAAAATGGGATCTCACTCTTGCTCAGGCTGGTCCGGAATTCCTGAATTCAAGAAATCCTCCCATCTCAGACTCTCAGAGTGCTGGGATTTCAGGGCTGAGCTGCTGCACTCCACCTAAGACAAAGTTTGAACACCCAAGCCCCTGAGATAAGAATACCCTTAGAGAGAATGCCTGCAAGGTGGTGACTGAATTAGAAAGGAGCATTTGGGGTGAGCCCTTACCCCATCTGGCTGGCATCCTTATAAGAAGAGGGGAACAGCACACAGGGAGACACCAAGGGCAAGCAGGACACAGGTCCTGCCCAAGAGGGAGCAGCCAGAGCACAGTCATCTACAAGAGGCCTCAGAGGAAACCAGCCTGGCCAGCACCTTGGTCTCAGACTTCCAGCCTCCAGAACGTAAGAAAACAAATTTCTGTTACCTAAACAACTCGGCCTGTGGTATTTTGTTATGGCAGCCCTAGCCAAATAATGCAGGTGATCATCACCAGATTTAAACCCCAGTTCCTTCGCACACTGTACATGTGACCTCAAAAAAGTCAGTTAATTTTTCTAACCTCAACTTTCTTGTCTGCAGAGTTGGGATAACGGCAGCATTTATTGATCCTTTGAAGCTGCTATGAAATTGATAAGATCATCACTGATCAGAGTGCCTGGTGCATAGTGAGTGGTCAGCTGGTGAGAGCCGTCATTGCCATTACCAGTCATTCACTCCTAAGGGGCAGAGACACTTCAGAGGTACCTGGATGCTTCATGCTTCCAGTGCAGTTCAAAGAGGGGAGACAAGAGCAAACCCTCCATCCACATAAGGACCCAGCCACCCACCTCTTTCACAGTTCCTAAGAGTCCACCAGTTCAGTAGATTGACATGGGAATGTCAAGATGCCCCTCCCACCATTAGGGTGCATGTAACCTTGACCTTGTAGCCCGCTCTCAGTTCATTTTCCACTACTCTAATAGAATACCACAGCCCGGGTAATTTGTAAAGAACAGAAATTTATTGAGCTCATAGTTCTGGAGGCTGGGAAGCCCAAGAGCATGGCACTGGTGTCTGGTGACAGAAGGCCACGGAGCACATGGGGCAGACAGAGAAAAGTGGGCTGAATTCATCTTTCAGGGTTTTTTTTTTTTTTTGCTGGGGCTGGGTTTGAACCTGCCACCTCTGGCATATGGGGCCAGCGCTCTACTCCTTTGAGCCACAGATGCTGCCAAATTCACCTTTCTTATCAGGAAACTACTCCCTCAATAACTCTTTTGATAATGGCATTTCTGCAAGCCTGAGACCAGAGCATTCAGGGCTTGACCACTTTTTAAAGTGCCTCTTAGTAATGCTGAATGGCAACTAAGTTTCCAACATGTGAGAATTTGGGGGGACACTTCCAAACCACAGCACCCACATACATCAGGACATCTCCAAGCTGGCCACACTGGGAGACTTGGCACAGGCAGGGGGGTGTCTGGTTTCCTCTAAGCTGATAAAACACCCGTCTTGTTTATTAAAGTAGGTCCTCAAACAACTTCCAGTTAGTAGCATTTTTTTATATTTATCTGTGCCATGTGATGAGCTACTCTCTTTCTCTCTTGCATGCTCAGAGTTTAATCTGTCACTTGGTGGTTGCAAAAGGGCCACTGGGGAGGTTCCTGGGAGTGATTAGGCTATTTCTGGTGTCTGTGAGGCTTACTCCAGGCACTGTATTTCTGATTATTTTATCTCACAACTGAAAGAAAGCAGACTGAGAAGGATGTTCCACCTGAGTCACATCTGAAGGATGGATCCACTGACTAGTTTTGAGGGGTGTCTAATAAACTTCGAAACCCCTAAAGTCATCTGCTGTTATTGAGGGCCGGGGACTCTCACTTGCTTAATTACCCCAAGTGGTTTTCAAAGTAGGTTAACATCTCATTTTAAGGAGAGGAGTTGGGTTATGTGGTGACAAGGAAGGCCAAAATGCTAGAAAACAATTTTTGTCTTATTTGCAGTAGCTATCATGCCTGCAGCCCATACTGTTTGCTCAATGAGGCCTTTCGTTCATGCAATAAAAAGTTATCGAATACCAGTTTTGTGCTGAATAACAAAACAGACCTAGTGCTCAGCCTTCATTGTTCACATATCAGTCAGGGAGCCAGACAATAAAAAAAATCAGTAAAATATAAGTCAAAGAATGATAAAAGTTAGAGAAGATTAAGTCAAGTAGGAGATGATGCATGAGTGTCAGGTGCAGGGGTACAATTGGGTGCCACAGGGAATCGTGACCGGGGAAGTGTCCAGTAAGGAGCAGCCATGTGAGCAAGATTTCATGGAGACAGTGAGTATATTTACTTTGTAGCCATTGTCTCATTTAATCCACTCTATAATAGATATTATGATAATCCCCATTTCTAGTATAAGTGTGTACACATATCTAAATCTGACTTACAAAGATTTAGTGTACATGATTATGGAGGCTGGCGTGTCCCAAGATCTGGAGGTTGAGTGAGGTGAGTGGGCAAGCTGAGCCCAGGACAGCCTATGGGGGATTTTAGTCCAAAACCAGCAGGCTTGAGTCCCAGGAAGAGCCAATGTTTCAGTTTGAATCCAAAGCCCAAAAATAAACAAATAAATAAAGAATAAAATTTATTTCTTATGCAGGGACAGGTCAGCCTCTTTGTCCTACCCAGGTCTTCAAGTGATTGAGTAAGGCTACCCCCACGGGAAGGGCAGTCCACTCTACTCAGTCTACTGATTTCAATGTTAATCTCATGCTAAAATGCCATCCCAGAAACACTGAGAATGTTTGACCAAATCTATGGCACCCCATGACTCATTCAAGTCGGTAAATAAAATTAATCACCATGATTGTAAAAGCTCTTTGGACAGTGGTATCTTAGTCTGCTTTAGGTTGCCCCAGCACAATGCCACAGGCTGGTAATTTATAATGAAAAGATTTATTTCTTACCACTCTGAAGGCTGGGAAGTCCAGGGTCAAGGGCACCTGGCAAGGGGCTTCTTGCTGCGTCATCCCACTGTTGAAGGCCGAAGGGTAAGAGGGCCACGTGTGAGAGCAGGTTTGCCTTGATCCCCAACCCACTCCCAAGATAACCCGCCTCCTCCAACCACGGGGGACGTTCGTTCATTCCTGCAGCACCACCCTTGTCACCTAACCAGCTCCTTACCAGGCTCCACCTCCCAACACTTTTGCCGTGGAGATTAAGTTCCCAACACATCAAACTATAGCAAGTGGTGAGAAGTTTGCAGATTATAAATGTCTTGCCACAAGAAAACAAGTAAGTGAGGTGATCTTTATGTTAATCAGTGTGATTTAAGCATTCCACGTTGTATATCAAATCATTACATTATACCCCATAAATGTACACAGTTATGATTTAATAAAAATTAAATTAAAAAAAAAAGAAGTTTGCAGATGGGACAGCACAGGACAGAATAGGGTAGCATAGTATAGTATCACCAGAGAGAACTGGATTTAAAACCTGACTCCCTGTCAGCTTGTGTAATTTAAGGCACATAATTATGCCTTTGGTCTCCTCAATAGCAAGGTGGAAGTGGTCATGCCTGCCCTCAGTAATTCTGGGAGAAACTCAGAAGCTCCTACACAAGGTTCCTGACATAGCACAGATTGCCAGTGCTCCGTCCCTGGGTGGGAGAGAACCGTGCTGGACACTCCCACATGACCATCTCCAGGGCCCCTGCCTCAAAACGGGGCTATTCACCAACGGCCTCATGCGCCAGATTTCAGAGACCTTGAGCATGGGGGGCGAGGGGGTGGGTCAGATTGCTTTTCACTTTTTTGATCCCAGGAAATGCTGCACCCCCAAAGAACAGAAAATTCCTGCCAGCTGAGTGGGCGGGTTTTTCATCTGGAAGGTAGATGTTCAAGGATGGGGAAAACGACCCCGGGTCTGAGAAGCAGGCTCAGTCTTACATTTCTGATGAAAATAAGTGGCAAACTCTGCTGGAATCACACAAATAGACCAACCTTAAAAGTCCCTCAGTCCCACTTTTCACCCAGTAAAATGTCCCCAGTTGCTCCAGAAATAAGATAGGGGGCTCCTTCTCTCCATTCCTCCTGACAGGGGGTGGGGGGGTGCTGATGAATCGCTGGGGGGCCCCTCCACCTCCAGTGGGTCAGTGACTAAGTTCATTTCTTCCACTTGTGCTGCTGCTCTCAGGAATTTCTGCTCCCTATCTTTGCACGCAGAGCCAAGTGGGGCCATGGCTCGGCCACTCAGCTGCCTGGCCTCACTGGGGATGTTGTTTTGCTTTCCAGATCTTAAGTTCTTTCATTTTTACCAAACTATTAATACATACCTCTCAAGGCTTCCTTCCTCAGAAGAATGTATTGAATTCTCAGCATGTCCTAGGCACAGGAATAATCTTAACATCTCTAAGGAGGGACAGCTTTGCAAGCACACAAACTGCAGCTGCCCCGGGGCCCTGGGCTTGGACGGACCATCTGGAAATTCTGAATAACTTTGAACCAGGGGCTCTAGATTTTTACTCAGCATTCGGCCCTGCAAAGTTTGCAGCCCGTCTTGGCTTTAAGGAATTAAAAGCCTTCCCCTCCTTTTGTAGATGAGAAAAATGGTGGTGGGGGGGGTGCAGAAAGGTTCAGTAACTTGCTCAAGGTCACGCAGCTGGTAAATGGCACAAGAGGAAAGTCTCTTTCTTGTCCGTGCTTTTCCACACTTTGTGATAGGGCCTCCGCAGCCAGAGGACTCAGTTAAAAGCTATCAGCTGGTGAGTGAGTAATAGCTACACGTGGCTTCCTATCTCCCGGGCTGATGACGTTTAGCCCAGTGGCTTTTAAGAAGTGACCGCCATGCTGCAGACACCTGGGGTCCTCAGCTCTGGTGAGGGCTGCCACAATAAAGTCACTGCCCTGTGACCTGGGTTGAGGCTCTTAAGGGAGCGAAGCTGGGACGTGCACACCTGTTACTGGTCATCGGGGAAAGCAACAAGGCATCAGAACGTGGACAGAACCTGTCACAGCCGCTCATCGCTGCTTCCTGACCACAGAATAATCAAGATGATCTCAGACCTATTTTGGGCGGTGGGGGCAAGGCCATGTAAATTATGAGAATCGTGAGAAATTCTCTCTGGGAAGCAACAGGCTTCCACTGCTCCAGCCATTTGAGGGGAGAGGGGTAGAGGGCAGGTCTCCAGGGACAGAATTAGAAATGAATAAAGGCTTGTAAATCTGCCTGCCCCTGACAAGGACAAGGGCTGTGGCAGGACCAGGCGTCTGCATCTTGCCTCCCAAACTTGCCTTCATTCTTCCCTCTCTTAATCCTCCTTGTTTGTCTCTGTATTTGCCACTTGTTGTTTATTTCCATCCTTGCCAAGATTAACTGTGCTTAAAAAAACCAGGAAGGTAGAGCCTGTATAACCTTGCTTGGGCCACAGTCTGAAAGGAGGGAGAGCAGCGGACGCCCAGGTAACTGCAGTGCAGCTGAAAGAGAATTCAGGGAGGCAAAGAAGACAGAAGTGGACAAGAGGAAGAGGCAGGTCCTCTAACTACCCACGTGCCCCCTGCCCAGAGTGCTGCTTCTAAACTTTCAATGCACAGAGGAACCATTAGGATGTCTCCTCGTTAAAAGGTAGACTCTGATTCAGCAGGGCTGAGTGGGTGGCTGTGATTCTGCATGGTGGCTAAGCTCCCCGAGCCGTCCCTCAGTATCCATGGGGGACTAGTTCTAGGACCTTCCGTGGTACCAAATATATGGGTACTCAAGTTCCTTACATAAAGTAGTACAGTATTGGCTTAGAACCTATGCACATCCTCCTGTCTGCTTTAAATCATGACTAGATTACCTAACTTGATGTAGATTCTATGTAAACAGCTATTATATTGTATTGGTTAGTGAAGGAGAAGAAGAAAGCTACTAAAGTTCAGTACAGACACAACCGTCCTTTCATTTGTTTTCCAAATATTTTTGATCCGTGTGGTTGATTGAATCTGCAAACGGGCACCCCATGAATACAGACAGCTATCTGTATATGCCTATTGGACTGAAACCTCTCTCCTTCCAGCTGACTTATTTCCAAGGCTTCTTTGTTCACAGGGCTTCTTTGTTATGCTAAAGTACCTTAAGAAAGCCTTCCTTAGCAAGGAAATGAAGGCCTGGTCATTTTTTTCTGGAATCCCTCTCTTTCACTTGGATCAAGTAAGAATCTGGAGCTTACCAGATCCAGGGAAGGGTTGGAGAGAGTGGGAGACTGAGGCCACAACAGCCTCCCAGCTCATTTCGAAGCCTGGTGTTGCTGTGGCTGTCACGGATTTGCTCAGCTGTCATGGAACACCCGAAAATGCACGGCTGGTTATGCCAGTGGCTCCTCCCTCTGCACCAGCTCAGCTGTGTGGAGCTGTGCCAGGACTCCTAAGGACAGACACTCAGCACTCAGCCCTCAAAGGCGACCCCCAAGCTGCCACTTACTGAAAACCCACTTTTCAGCTATAACAACTCACCGAACCACCTCCAAAACATATCCTTGACCCAGTCCTTAAAGACCCAACCATCTTACCTATGGGGCCACCACTGTCTCCAAGCCTTGAAGAAGCTGCTCTCTACTTTAGATTCTGCCTCATGGGTCTGTACTTTCAAGTAAAAGAAAAAATAAAAACTGTTGTGAGTTTAGGATTGAGTTGGGGGAAAGAAGCCTGCCTGCTTCTTCTTTTTTTTTTTTTTTTAAGCCCTGTACCCAGAAAAGGCTATTCACTGTCTTTGTAAAGAGTAAAGGAAATTCAGATTTCAGCAACAAAGACTAGTCAACTTTGCCAGGAGAGGAAGACCTGCCTTTCCCTCATTTCCAAGGAGTCCACACACATCAGATAAGACCCAGGCAAGTTTCTCAATCACCCTGCTAGAGCATCTGTCATTCTCAACACCTACAGTGCCAACAAGGAGCTTATGGGATGCTGGGAAGCTGGATGACACAAAACCAAATACGTGCAGTGAGGGCTGGGCTAGAGGGAAGTTTAAAATGGGCATACAACAGGTAGGTGCATGGTGTAGCACCCAGCCCAGCCCAGCAAACCAGAAGAGGCAATAGCAGAACTGAGCCTCAGAGAACCAGGAGCAGCTTGTCAGGTAAAGTAGGGAAGGAGAGTGGGAGGGAAGAGACATGGTTCTTCCTTCCTTTCCATGTAAGCTATAAAAATATTCTTCCTCTTGATAAAGAGAAGTTAAAGAAAATCCTTAAAGATCTTCAGCCTGTGAGAGACATGACTAGGGGTGGGGGAAGGAAAGCAGAGGACTCATTCCAAGGCACCTTCTCTGTCTCCAAGATGAGCTGTCTGCTAATTGTCACCTGCCAGTGAAGCCATAGGCCCGGTTACCTGTGATCACACAGCACTGAGGGGTCCTTGCCTTCTGCCTGAATTATTCCTAATTAGCTTCACTTGACAGAAGACTCAGCTTCCCCAGACTCTTAATTCTTTTGCAAATCCCCAGAATTCACCTGAGGCCTCAGCCCTGGATTTTTCATATGATGGCTGCAGAGCCAGGGGTGTTGGCCTGATTGACAGTCCTCTCAGGTGGGCCTAAGAAGAGAGCCATTATTTGAAAGCGGCACACAGTTGACCTTGACTGAGGAAAAAGCATGTGTTGACCACATAGTGTGGCTTAAAGAACTGCAGTGTTCCTTGACCCTGAAAGAAAGACAGATCTCTAAAATTGATGGTTCTTTTGAGACTGTCAGAAGCCAGAGTGAGTCATAACCCTGCTCAGCCTGGGGAGGGGTGAGGGGTGGGAGTCAGGATGGGCAGAAAGGCTGACCCTGGCTTGGGAAGTACCTGTTGCCCATGGTGGTGGAGTCATTGATGTCTTCTGGTCACATACTTCCTTTAAGACTTTGAGCTGAAGCCAGGGGATTAAAAAAGGGACTACATAGTGTTTTCTTATTAATGAGACCAGATAACTAGAGGAAAGCAAAATAAAACACGCCAGAGATGAGGCTGGCCCTGAGAAACTAGAACTCAGAGAGCCAGAGCTTCTTAGAAAAAAAATAATCCATCAAAAGTTGTATTTTTCTTTCTTCAGAAAAAGTGTTGCTTGGTAGCACTTGGGCACAGCAGGAAATTCATGATGCTCTTTAGGACCAGAGGGGCCTTCCCTGAACCCTGCCCTGCGGGGCCTCAGCTGTACGCTCAAGGCAAGTGGCTGGCTGTCTCTGAGCCTTACTTAGCCCCCGCAGCCATCAGAAGGACTTAGAGCAGCCATCACAGCCAACCCTCCTGAGTGATTACTGTGCACTAGGCTCTGGACTTGAGGTCTTATCTGCATGATCTAAAATAGCTCCATCCCCGGTTGAAAACAATATATTCACTTTAGGGTTGTTGGGAGGATTAAATGAGACAGCTCAGCAGAAGCGTCTAACTGCCTGGCGCAATTCAGGGACTAAATATAATGGATAGTTTTCCTTTTCACCTGCTCCTCTCTAGGGAGGTGTAATTATCTTGTGCTCCAGGTTTGCTCTGAGCATTTGCACTAGAGTTTAGTTGAATTTGTACTTGCCTCCCTTGCTAAAGAGAAAAACGCCCTTAATCTTGATCGTTCTGGTGCAGTACAGCTTTATCTGCATTTTGGCCGACGTTAACTTCACACTCATCAATCTAACGAGTTATGATTTGTCACGTGTGGAATCTTAGCACTATTATCACAGAACATACTAGTGAAAAGTCGATTTAAGCAACAAGGAGAAATGGAAATAAGCCCATTTTTTAAACTCCCATTCCTATGAGGTCTTGACATTGGGAAGAGATGGCGCCTCCGGCTCTGCTACCCTGCCCTTCGGGCTGTGCGCATCCTGTCTTGTGGCACAGGAAGCTCGCACAAAGCAGATGCTAACAAATGGGACAGCGAGGTGGAGGACGAGGGGAGGAGGCTCTCCTTCGGGTACCAAATTTTTTCTCATTTAAAGTAGGGAGTCCTTAGGTGAATCTCATTCCTTAGGAAAAGACAAAAATAGATAATCCTTTAAAATTACAGCTCCCTAAATGCAGGGATTGCGGAATTGTGTTTGTTTTGTTGAATTGCCCATGGATAAAGAGCACACAGAAATTGCTCCACAAATCACTGCTAAACAAAAGAGGGAGGGGAGAGAAGACTGAATTTCTGCTGCACAGGGGAATTGCCGATTCCTGCCTGCCCGAGAGCTAAGAGAGATGGAAGGAGCACCCTGGTGCTAGACTCAGCTCTTGGGCAAAATCCAGGCTCTGCCACCAAGCATGGACAAGGCACCTGACCTCTCGCAGCCTCCATTTATTTATTTGAAAACTGAGACAGTAAAACCTCCATGCTATGCAGAGTGACACCATGTCTGGATTGACTGACATATACATAATAAATCGCCCATCTGAGAGGATCGAGCACCATGCCTAGTTACGAGGTACTCCAAGTCTTCTTTGCCAATATGAGAAAAGCCCCATCCATTTCATTTCTACAACACTTCCCTCTTATTTTTTCTTTTTGCAGCAAACTTGTGCTGTATGTTCAGTTAAGAAAGAAAAGGAGGGAGTGGGGAAAGAAGGAAGGAAGAAAGGAAGGAAGGAAGGAAGGAAGGAAGGAAGGAAGGAAGGAAGGAAGGAAGGAAGGAAAAGATATCCAGGAAGAAAAAGTTAAGATCCTATAAAGACTTCCAGACTTCTTCATCAAAGAAGGTAGTGTTATTCTCCTCCCCCACTTCCTTGGTGTATGCATTTGAGTAGCTATTCTATTCATAGATCCCCTAAGGTAATTCGGGGTCCAGGGCCACTTAGGGAGCCAGGATAATACAAGGATTGAGGACTGGACTCTTAGGACAGATAGTCTGGCCTTGACTCTTGGTTCTACAATCTGTTTTGTGACCTGGTAAATTAATTAAGGTCTCTGTGTCTCCGTCACCTCATCTGTAAAACAGAGACACCAACAACATTTACCTCCTAAAGTTGTTAACAGTTGTATCTGTAGTTATATATAAAGTTGTTAACAGTTGTACAGTAGTAAATATTCACTGAATCTTTTCTTTTACCCCTATGGATACCTCATGTCACAGGTGACTCTGTAGGATCAGAGAAGCTATGAGTTACCCAAGGTCACACAGCCAAGAGTAAGAGCAGAGCTGGTGTCTTCTGCCTCAGCTCTAACTCTTCCTTCTCTGCTACACTCTCAGGAGAGGAGAAGGTTTACTGTTCCAAGTTGTAATAAGCATCACATTTAGAACCCCTCAATGCTGCCACCAGGTTGGAAAGGCGTTGGAAAGGCAGAGTCAGTTATGGCCATGTCACAGGTGTGAACGTGGAGGGCCGGAAGCAAGAGAGACTAGGGTCACATAGTCACATAGAGAGCTAGGGTCAGGAGCAGATCCTGATAAAAGAACTGAATTCATAGCCTGGTGTCCCCATCCCACCCATCTGTTCTGCATGCACCTGGGTGCCTAGAGGGTTGACAGGATTTCTAAATAATTAGAACTTTCCATGATGGGTTAGGATGCCCTATCAAGTAAGGAGTCCCCATCATTGGAAATTTCTAAGCATTCTGGTGACTGCAAACAGCCACAGGTCAGAAGAACACTGTGAGCCTGAGGTGAGCCCTGGTTAACAGGTGGACCAGGTCACTGGTTCCCAAACTCACAATATATTAAAAGTCCCCAAGGGACATTGAGAAAATACCCACACCTGGATATTCTGATTGCAAATGTTTCTGATGGAGCTCAGAAACCTGGATGATTCTTAGAAGTACCCGAGTATAGTACTTTGCTACTAGTAACACGGTATCACAAATTGGGTGGCTTAAATAACAAAAATACATTGTCTGAGAGCTCTGGAAGTTAGAAGTTCAAGATGAAGATGTTGGTAGAGTCAGCTCCTTTTGAGACAGAGTCTGTTCCATGCCTCTAGAATCTTTGGCTCCCTTTGTCTTACCAGCGGCTTATCCTGGTCTCCTGTCTTTACCTTCCCGTGATATTCTCCTGTGAGCATGTCTGTCCCTGGGTCTCAGTGTCCCCATTTTAGATGTACAGACATGCTGGACTTGGGCCCACCCACCTTGATGTCCTCATCTTAACTTGATCATCTGTAAAGACCCTATTTCCAAATAAGGTCAAGTTCATAGGCACTGAGCATTAAGACCTCAGAGTCCTTTTCAAGGACCCAATTCAACCCAAACGCCAGGTGATCTCCATGTACAGCCAGGGAGAAATCCCATATTGGAGACCAAACTTTTCCAAATGGATCATATATAAGAACCCCCTGGGGATCTGGTACACTGAAGATTGATTCAGCGGGTCGGTGGGCCTGAGAGTCCTCTTTTCAAGCAGGATATTCTGATGTTACAGGTCCAGGGACCACACTTTGAGTCATTAGATCATTCCAAGACAAAATCCCTATGAGATCAGAAATGATTGTCGAACAAGTAAATAGGAGCTCTTTGCCTCACTTCTCCAGTGAAACGAGCTTCTAGAGAAATTATTTTATGATTTTTATTTTTATTTTTAATCTCCCAACTGAGCACACAGCAAAAAACCTACAAGTAGAATTCTGGATGCTCCGTGCCTGTCCCACAGAGCGCGCCGCTTGGTACGAGGGCCCATCTTAGGCTGGAGAGAAAGGATGGGGATCCCAAGCTCCAGACAAACTTTCCCTCATTCTTAATCCAGTTCCCTCTCCACTGTGGCCTGCTCAGTGTTACACATTCAGGGTCATTTTGTCGTCGTTTCTGTTTGATACTGTCTTCCTTCCTCCCCACCCGCGCGCACCCATCCCACCACCACCATCTGTTAGCCCAGCCCAGCCTTAACCCCAAGCTGGGTGCAGCTGGCTCCCAGGAAGGGACCACCATGGGGCACCCAGGTGACTCCCCAAGTCACAGGCAAAATGTTACCGCCCAGCAAAGCCAGCACTAGCAGCGGAGAAACCCACCCGCCCAACCAAGCCAGCAAGTCCCCCAGCGTGCGGTCTAGAAGGTGCGCCCCGCCCCCGCACGCACCACCCGCCTGCTGGTGTCACCCAGCGCACAAAGGAGCCGCACAGCCAGCCACAAAGACGACAGCTGCGCAGGAGGGCGGGCCGGGCCACCGTAGAGGGGCAGCAGCCCGCACCTCGAAGCCTCCTTAATTTATTTATAGATGCCTCTTCTTGTGGCCTACTTAAGGACGCCTTTCCATAAATACATAGAAACGGATGTTATTCTAGAACCCACCAATAATAGACACAGCTGTAGAGGTGGTTGCTGGATTAATAGCCGGGCCTTGCTATCATCACCTCCCTCTCCCCAAAATAGAAAATAAAATTCAAAGCGTGTGCGTTGTTTGGGTCTGAGTGTATTCAGAAGAGGAATCCTATTTAGCGAGGAGATGTCTCTTTGAGAACAAAGGCAGAATTTTGTAGGGAACAGAAAATTCTGAAGCCAGGCTCGGCCTGTGCAAACCAAGATGCCTCGTCTGGGCCTCTGCTTCCTTAACTGTCGGCATCTGCTTCTCCCAAACCCCATCCTCTTCTTCCAGAGGCCACAGGCGCTTCATTTCTCAAACAAATAGGATGCGCCACACTCAGTTGGGCTCCTGGGGAGCCACTGACTTGTTTGGGGCGTTGTCTAGGACTGAGAAGCATCGAATCCTTACAGAGCTGTGAAAAACCCCCGGCCCACAGCCCTTTGTTATTGCTTCCAGTTTATTCTACAGACCCTTAATTCTATTATCCGGCTGTAATTTGGCTCTGTGTCTCTCCAGCACTCTTCCCCTCATTCTGCCCCTTGTGTTTTAATCGATTGACTCATCTGTAATTGGATTTTCTCTGGCTCTTACCAGCTATTAAAAGTGGCCATGTGCATGCACGCGAGCACCTGTGCTCTCTAACTGGGCCTCGGGTCCCAGGGCCTTGCAGGCTTCCGTCTTGTTCTAAGTACGAGTTCAATTCCCCGATTCCTGGTGAGGCAGCCGGAGTCACAGAAGGAATACACAAGCAAGCTTTGCAAGGAGACAGAACCATGTTGCCTTTGGTAGTTTTGTTTAAGGTTGATATTTATCAAGTTCATGTTATGTAAGTTCTTCCCAGCACTTTACAACCACGAGTGTCCGCCACCACCTCCTTTCGGGGCAGGTGCCCTCGTTCCTCCACTTTCTGGATGTAAGTCAGCAGGCAGAGGAGTTAGGGAACTTGCCTGAGGCCAGACTCCAGATCGCTTGATCATGAGATGCAATTTTCCCAAGGGCTCACCATGTCCAGATCTGTGCAAACTTGCACCCAGCCCCTTCTTTTCTGACTGTTTCCACATCCACGAAATGAGTAAGGTTGGTTTTCCTCCCCAGGCATTTGCTAGAATGTACCCAAGGCACAGTGCCTGATTTGCAGTAGGGATTAAACACTGTCGTAGATGCCAGCGCCAGGACAATGCCACCAAGCACGGTAACCCCAGCTCTCCTTACACCAAGACTAAGTAAGGGAGCCCTGGGAACCAGAGCACAGCCCCAGAGCCCTGCTCCTGGCATTTCAGGAAACACTGCCCTCTTTGCTTTGGAGGACCCCAAACAGAAGCTGAGCACATTGCTTTAGAGATGTGATTTTATTTTATTTTATTTTTACTTTATTCAAATTAATATGAGGGTACAATATTTAGGTTACATTGTTCTCACTGGCATGCCCTGAGAGGATCCTAGATGTGCCATGGAAGTTTTTATTTTATTTTATTTTTGTAGTTTTTGGCCAGGGCTGGGTTTGAACCTACCACCTCCAGCATATGGGACCAGCGCCCTACTCCTTTGAGCCATAGGCACTGCCATGCCATGAAAATTTTTAAAGATTATTCATTAAATTATTTTCAAAAAAAAGTTGAAAGCACAGTAAGTATATTTCCTCTTTTTTACTCTTTTTTTTTTTAATCAACATAATTTAAGTGCCACAGAAGTTTAACTATAGGTTCAAGTGTGGCATCAGATAAAAGAAGGTTGAAAACTCTGCTTTAGAGAGTCACTGTAAAGATCCCTCTGGTGACAAGCAGGGTAACTTTAGACAAGTCACCTTGGCCTCTCCAGCCCTTCATTGTCCCAAATGTAAGATGATGGGGTGGAGCTGCCGATGACTGAGAACACTTCTGTAATCATCTTGGCGGACATTGGGTGCTGTGACCTCAAGGCTGGACCAGCCCTGTCATGGCCCTCAGTCAGGTCGTGTGCATCCCTCAGCTTTGTGTCATACACTTACTTAGCTATGATCACAAATGTGGGCAGACTTGGATCCCCACAGTACAGATGGGGAACTAAGCCATCCAGCAACTGAGTAACCTGCCCAAGGTGGTTGGTAAGCGGCACCATCGAGACTCAAACCATGCTGTGTCCACAAAGCCACAGGCCTCCTAGTTGTTTCTGGGTGTCCAGCTCCAAGACTGGGACGGGGTGGGGGAGACTACAGGAGGTGAGTCAGGCACTCGGAAGGGACAAGTTCCTGAGAGACAGTGGACAGACCCTGTTGACACCATTAATAGCTTATGGCTTGACCATCATTTACCTCTCCTAGTAGTTCTTATAATATTTCCTTTTTTTTTTTCAAAAAAAATGTAAGTAATTCCATTCACAATTCATTGAATTACAAATCAGATTAATTAAATGTTATGGTGGTTAATTAGAGAATAAATCTCTGAAAAATATCTTGGTGGGTTTTTGGATATCATGACCTCCATTTCTTTAAACAGTCCAATAGGTGGTTTTGCAAGGCTGTGGAATCCAACAGGGAGTCCATAACACTGAGCATGACATTTGGGCCTCAGTGTCTGCTAATCTCCCAATTCATGTGAGATATTATAATTATTATTGTTATTAGAATGAGTGTTTAAATATGGTCTCCATGTGCAAAGGTATACAGGGTTTATATAATTACAGGATTCCTTTTTCTATCAGGTTAAGATCGACTTTTTTAAGTCAAACTTTCAAAATCAGTCCCAGAAACTGTGAATAGAATTGGTGCCACCCTACACCCCTCCTGCTTCCCCTCTTTCTACCAGGTCCTCATGTTGTTCAGAGAGCCCCGAAACACACATCTGACTGCCACTCAAGGGGCGGAGTGAGGAATTAACCTCGCAAACTGCACAGTCAGATAATTTCATAACTTCCAACATCTGGCAAACTCCACAGGCAGTATTTGCAAAAGCAGTTTTGCAATACCACTTTTGTTACCACTTTAGTATTTTTGAATCTTTTCCTCAGGAAAGCCCCCGATGTCTAAAATTCTACAGATTTTGAGATGTAATTCTAAATGTTCTCAAAACCACATCATTCAAAAGGTAACACTTCCAAATTAAAACAGAGACTGAATGTTACAGTAGGTTTGAAATCACAGGTGATTCGTGTCTAACTGCTCACACACAGTGAGTAAGTGAGTAACTGGGGGCATCTCAGCAATACTGCGGCCACTCTTCACTAGGGTCTCGGGGGACAGGAACAGGGGTGACCTCAAGTGGGTATAAAATGTTCTGAAATCCAATAATAGGGTTATACAACCTGCTGAAACACTAAAAACACTGAACTGTACACCTTAAAAAGGTGACTTTTATGGTATGTGAATTATCTCAATGAAAAAAGTGAGAAAAAATTTGCTGGAACTTTTTGCATGTTAAAAGCCATTAAACTATAAGAGAAAATTTTTTTAAAAATTGTGATGTTATAGAAGTGTACTATTGACACTGAATAAGGCTTAACATAGGGAGTGGAGGGAATAATCGTGTTCTAAGTGAACGAATCTACCCATTTTGATGAGGAAAGGTCTAGAATATATGCCAAATTGCTAATTGTTTGTTTTTTAGATTATAGGTGATTTTTATTTTCTCTTTCTCTCTCCAGGGATATGTACAATTTTTTTTTTAAGTTAGAGGTGGAAAAAAAGAAAAAGGCAGCTCCAGAGGGAGGGGAGGATGAACGGCAGGTGGAGAAGTTTTACTTTAAACCTCCACCAGCCAAATGTGAACAGGCGTCAACAGTGCCCTGCTTTGTGCTCTGTTCCAGGACACGCGTCACCTGCAGGCAACAGGACAAACACAGCAGCCTTCAATGTTTACTTGTCTACTTACTTTGATTTGGAAAATGGAAGGACTGTTGTCCTCCCGACAGAGGTTACAAACCAACCAGCTTCACTTATCAACTTGTTTATGACCAATGCAACTTCCACCTGGCATCAAAGGACCCTCTGTTATTATCGGTTGTTCATTGGTTGGCTCTGTTCCATAGATATCCTGACAATGACATCTTCCTATCAAGAAGGAAAAGGGGGATGATGGTGTTTTCAGAGTACCTGCTGTGGATCAGGTATGTTTCAGGCAGGACGAAGGGTGACATTAACTTGATATCACCCAGGAGGTGAGAGTTGGGACCTGCTCTGGTTTGGAGGCACAGAGAGTCTGGGACGATGGTAGGGGCTCACTTAGCGGGTGTCCACAGGCCCCGAGTATGAATGCCAGGGGGTACAACACCCCCAAATCAAGTCCTAATCCTTACAGCCATCCCCCACTTTTGTTCCCACAAAGTCCTTGTCACCAACTAATTATCAAACAGAACCGTAGATTTCTGGAATAGCTTCTATGAAATGAAATTGACAAGCTGCCAGACAACTCACTCACTGGATTGCTAGAGCTCAACCTGACCTCTCCCACTGAGGACGAAGCCCCAGCATGCACTGTGTGTGCTTGAAAACATCATGTTAGCAGCAGGAAGAAAAGGGGAGGGTGGCAGGGGAGGGGAGGGGTGGAAGCCAAGCCCCTCCCTTGCTGGTCCTCCACCCATCAAGGGCCTCCCCTGGCCCCCACCCTCCCCTCCCCACCAGCTCTGCAGTAGGTCCCATTATCCCTTCCACCCCAGCTAATTATAGTCACTGATTACTTAACAGCAAGCCCTATGTCACCTGCCCTGGCCTGACAGATTATGCCATCTGGGCCACGTGGCCAGGGTCTGAGAGCCGTGAGAGGTGGAAGAGAGGGACAAGTGGCTCTGAATGGGAAGAAATGTGTGTCAAGCACTGACAGCTGACTGGGCCATTAGAGGGGCCTCTCCAGGGGCCTCGTGCTCTCAGCGGAGGGGCCGGGTCTGCTTGATGCTGTGCTTCCAAATGTGGATATGCTGTGGGACGGCCCCCTCTCCTAAGAAGGCAGAGGACAGGACTGAGGAGGAACCCGTGAGCTCACAGTGGTCTGAGGTCCTTGGTGAGGGGCCACCAGGAGATGCCCACAAAGAAAATGCTTTGCTGGGCGGCGTTTGGAGGATACACTTCCCATGTTTACTGTTCATTACCTTAAATATTTGTAGGAAACACATTTTAGAAATGCAGTTAAATAAACTCCGTATGGTGGCTTCCATGTTACCATCAACGCTGATGGGCCTAAGTATGGCCTGTGAATCTTACTAAGATGCAGATTCCAAATCTGTGCAGGGGGAGGGGACAGAGGTTGAACGCAGATTCCGCTATTTCTAAGGCGCTCCTGGAGGAAGCAGAAGTCACCTGTCCATGGACCATGCTTTGAGGAATTGGGAGCCAGTTACTTACTGAACGAAATTAAATTAGTGAATAACATTATAGAAAACCCCCATGGATTAGTACTGCTCAAACTGTTTACTATAGTATAGTAGTTACCCAAGAAAGCTGCCTTTTCCCCAGCAGGTTCTCAGCCCAGAACGTTTGGGAAGCCCCCGGAAGACATGGTGCCTGTGATTCATACATTGGACTGAAAAAGCCTGCCGTGATCTGCTCCACTTTAGACATGAACAGTTTGCAGGCTACTAAAATCTGGTGCTCTGTGCCCTAAATTTTTGTTGCAATCCCTTCTGAATATTTTCTGCTGTCCTCTGACTGCTTAGCCTGTCCGTTAATTTCTCAAGTTGGAAAATGCCTTCTCAGCCACACACAGTTATTCCCATGAAACACACACACAGGAAAGGACTTTGAGACTGTGAGGCAATCTCCACCTGAGGTATTGCCATAACATGTGGGCATTTTGGCAGATTGTTCCCTCGGACAGCGTCTGAGTCCCAGGAGTCCAGCCTGCCTGGCTTCCCCTGCACCCAGCTTGGGGAGGAAGCAGAACTGAATGAGAAAAAAAGCCAGGGAAAGTCCCCAGGAGCTGGGACCCTGAGGGCTGAGGCTGTGCTAGCTCTGGAGGCCTGATGCAAAAGCAGGCAGTCCACGGAGCAGAGCAACAAGTATAATCAAGACTGGTTTGCTGTGAATATAACAAAGTGTGCAAACTCCTTCCTGGAGTTGTTTTTACATGATATCATAGAATGCACACCATATATTTAACAGCAAATGAAAAATAAAGCATATGACGAGATGGAAGATACAATGTGTGCACATCTGCATGTGTGTGCTGCTGTGCACACTTGGGACCATGGCCATGTACGAGACTTTGAGGGCAGATGGTGTAATCATCAAGAGCATTAGCTTTGGAATCAGACAATCAGTCTGAACCTAAGGTTCAAATTGCAGCTGGTCCATGTTCCTTAACCTCTGGTCCAGTGGTGCTTAACCTTCCTAATGCTGCCATGTATTTTCATTGTTACAAAGGGGTTGTGATCCACAGGTTGAGAACCACTGCTCTAGTCTGTATCTGCGGTGAGATAAGACTGACAATTCCCCCCTCACTGGCATGTGAATTTAATGAGATAATGTCTGGAAAGCACTTAGCACATTGCCCAGCTCAGAATAAACACTCACCAAGGAGAACTAAGATTGTAATTAATACAGAAAAAGGCTGGAAGAAAATGCACAAAATGTTAATGGGTCATCTCTGAGTGGTGAATTAGAAATGACATTTATTTTCTTTTTTGTACATTTCTGTATTATTCAAAATTATTCACAGAACAAATACAGGGTGTCCGTAAAGAGTATGTCCAATTTAAAACAGGCAACTATTTCTATAAAATCAAAAAATTATTAAACAAGCTTTGTAAAGCAAACTGTTAATTATAGTTTTCTCTGATTGGTAAAATGTGGATTATTTTTATTTTCTCCTTTATGCTTTTCAATATTTCTCTAATTGTCCACAACACATCGGTAGCTTTAATAATTTTTGAATATGAAAGCTAAGCTGGTACATTTTATTCATATGCTTAAAAGTATAGAAAACCCCTGTAAAGAAAGCAAAAAATTACTTAAAGTCTCATATTTTTTGTTATTCTTTTTTTTAATTGCAAATTAACGTGAGCGTACAATTTTTTAGGTTACAGTGTTTTCAATTCTAAGGGAAAGCTTGAGTATTCTTTAAGTTCATAAAGTCTGAGTTCACTTTTATATGAATGGTCCACTTGAATTGTGCAGTGCCCGACTGGACAGCCATGTTCAATGGTCCTAAAACAGTCCCCCACTGCCCACATCCAATCCCACTCCCCAGGAAAGGCCACTGATGATATTGATGTAAGACCCTCATGTACTTGTATGTGAATGCTCGTACAATTAGGTGAAAACACTTATATAAGAACATTTAAGAGAGGTTTTGGAGGTCTCTTAAACATAATGAGTACAGAGATAATCACCTCCTCAAGGTCAACTCTAGGAGGGAGGGCACCTTCTCCATGTTCAGGTGTGAATTGGAACACATGCTCTCTTCCCGTCCCTGTGCAATTTCCTAAACAAAGATGAAGACAACCCCCCAATCTATCATGGAAAGGCACGTATTACAAATATTGGCAGTGCCATGTGGCAGACACAATAACAGAAACTGGTAACCGGTCCAGAGGGAGTAAAGATGCCTCTTTTGTAGGGATTCAGGAATACTGCCTGGAGAAGGGCCCATCGGACTTGAGTCTAGAAGGTTTTAAATTCTGGTTCCTTATCAGATCCATACAACTTGACCCGCTTTGATCAGGTCCACTCGGGTGACTGGTCATGAACTGGAACACATTCCCACATGCTCCCTCCTACTCACTCCTCCAAACCCAGCCAGGAGTCACTTCCTGGAAGCCTCCCATTACCACTGCGCTGGAGCAGGTGCCAGTCTTTCTGTGTGCGAGTCTTCATCATCAGTTACCTTAAACTGCTTAGCTGCCTATCTGTCTCCCTACACGACTGGAAATGAGAATTTTATCATTTTTGTGTGATGGGGCACTCAACACCTAGGGACAACTGAACACCATACCTGCTATACCGTCAGTGCCTCACAAGTGTTGCCTGAGAAAAACATGGTAGAGTAGCACAGCCAGGGCCCCATCTTGCTGTGGCCATTTCCAGCACAGAGATCCATTCCTGCTAATTGGAGAACTCCTCCTTAGAGCCAACCAATTAGAAAAAGTGCTCCTTCCAGGAGGGTGTGGTTCTGCAGCTGCGTAGTTGAGCGACCAGACAGTCCTTTCATGCTGATTGGAAGAAGTCGCTGTCCCTGGCTGCTCTCAAGCTGAGCAGCCCCCCACAAACAGAGCAGAAGCTGGTTCCCGTGAGTGTCCTGGGATGGAGCCGTGGGCCGCCACTGTCCACAGTGGCCTTGATGACAGTGCCATGAACAAGATACATTTGCTCCCCGCACGGAGCTTGAAATATGCTTATTTCAACAATCAAATAATACACATAATGATGAGTGCTTACAAAATGCAGAGTGAGTGAATGAACGTTAAAAATGAACATACTTTCTCAGACTGATTTTGAGAGGATTCAGTTAAGTCTTGCTTTTTGTCTGTTTTATCGCTTTACCTATTTAAAAGATTCCCTGGGAATGTTTTTTAGCTGAAAACGAGGGCTCTAAAATCAACTGGAATTTAAAGCTGTTCCATTAACATTTCAGAAAATGCCAGCAAGAGTCCCAGTGGATAATGGTGTACCAGGGAAACGGGTGTGTTGCCTTCCACAAGTCTGCCAGAAAGAAAGCATTTCAAAGGGGGTGGCGTCACCAAACACTACTAGGAATTATTTGGTCTCCGTAATTATGAATTAAAATCATGCTTACATTTGAACGAGTGGTTTCTAATTGGGGTGCCCATTAAGTGATCGAGCGCAGGAGCAGTGATAAAATGGGACCGAGTTGAAAAGCCTCAGACAGGAAGGCAGTGATTAGTGAGGGAGAGAAACACACAGCTCCTGGTTCCAACCTTCAGCTGTGCCAGAAAGGGGGCGGGCAAGCAGGAACGGAACCGCTGGTGCCCACGGTGCTAATAAAAGCCCACTCTTTTATGGACTGTCTCAAAGCCCTTTCTCAGGCACCATCTTGTTTGACCTCACCACCTCCTTGAGAAGGACGAGGCAGGTGCTCCTCGCTGCCCTCATTCTACAGGGGTGGAAAGTGAAGCCACGATCCATAGGACTCCAGAAGGGCGCATGATGAGGGTAGGAAGAGGCCACAACTCCGGCCAGCCCTCTTGACCCTCAGTCCTGTGATCTGGCCACAACACACAAGGCCTCTCAAAAAAACCTTCAAATAGTGGCAGCTCAAGGGAAGGACTTTGGCATGGGACGTGTGCACAGTTGTGGCTGGCACGACCATGGGGATCAAGAGGGTCACACAGAAGCCAGCAGATCTGCCGCTGCTAGGGGGCAGCCCACCCTGGCAGCTGTTTGCAGCTGGAGCTCTGAACAGGCTGCGCCTCACTTGCCACAGGCCAGGTGGACCCAGGAAGAGAAACCACATGTGGGGAAGCTCTCACCTGAGTGGGAGCGGAAACGGACTGCCTGGGTTTTGGTAGAGAAATGCTATTCTCTAAAGAAGAGCTAAAGGCAACACGTGGGGCCCTCCTGCAGCTAGATGACAACAAATCCTGTCCCATCTCCACATGGATAAAGGGGCTTGCGAACCCACAAGAGAGAGAATCTGAAAACTCTATCAGATCCACAAATATCAGGTACCCGACATTTCCAAGACCTCTACAGTTGGGCTTGGGATAAAATGTAAATTCTTAGGAGGACCCAGCACACTCTGTGAGCTCCTATCCTTGCCCAGCCCTCAGTGGCATGTCCCATCACACACACCCCCTACACGGGTGCCCACAGATGCCCCACACACAACCTCTGCAGCCATCCAAGGGCTGCACTCCCATTGCCGTGGAGAACTCTCGCTCCTAGGCCCTGGCCAGTGCTATTCTTTGAACCTCCATTTCTTCACTCCTCTCCGCCAATGCTCGGTTCCTGTCCCATCCTCACAGCCTGGCAATCATGGTAGAAGCCCAGACTACTGGCCTACCCTCTACAGCAACCTCAGACCAGGCACTGTAGGATGTGTGGAGTGATGGAATAGATTGATTCTTCAATTAATTTAGCTCATGGTAAAATATCGTAAACAAAAAGTGTTTCTCCTTTCCATCTAGGTGGTCAGTTCAGCGGGGTGCAGCTCAACAGCCATCCAGTTGGGCAGCCCTCCTCATCAGGTGGCGTAAAAACCTGCAGAGACTGTTAGGCTCAAGATTCTACTGCAAAAATGAGCAGAAGTCCTATTTACAGAATTTTGTCTCAAGGAGGCTCGTTTCTGTCTGGGTGTGATCCAAGTTACTAAGGGCCTTAAATAATTAGGAAAACAGGCATTATCTTTGGAAAATAAAATCCAACCCCTGTACCTTGGTTCTTGCCAAATATCTCCCACAACCCACATTAAGGGGATTACCCTGTCCTTCATCCCACGCTAAACGCCTTCCTCTGTGGCTGGCATCAGCTGAGTGGAAGGCAGTGGCAGTCCCCACGCACCTCCTGGTGCCACCGCAGGACAGCGAGTAGGTGAAGAACTCCAAGGAGTGGGTGGGAAATAAGACCACAAGTTGATATCTTCATCCGTTCATTCATTTGACAATAGGTCATGGTCAATTATATTCCTGGTACCAAAAGAAAGACATACGACACATTCCCTCTCACTGAAGAGCTCCCTGGAGCTCTTAAACTGCTTAGCCTGCACTCTCTGTCACCTACGTGTATTTTAAATCACCTGCGTATCTCCTTAAATGAGAGTCTAGGTCAGCAGGTCTGGGGTGAGGCCCAAGATTGTACATCTCTCCCAGGCTCCCAAATGGTTCAGATGCTGCTGGTCTGAGGACATTCCTGGAACAGAAAGCATCCCAATAGGGTCTACGTGGACTGAGAGGTAATAATTATATCCTTATCACCTCATTTGATTCTCACAGGAATGTTGGGAATGGATAGGGGATAGGGCCAACTTCTATGGCCCTTTCACAGATAAAACTTTGCTGATAGGAGAAAGCCACTATTACTCCAATGGTATCACAGGTGTTAGGCTTGGATTCATTGATTCATACCCGGGACTCCAAACCCCTCACTAAACCCCCTTCACTGCCCCCTACCCTTAGCTGCTGACCACAGCCAGGACTCCTCTGCCCCTGGACACAGGATTGGCATCTATCAGTGGCCTCTGGACCTCACTCTGGCCATACTGACACAGTCCCTCCCCTCTGCGACTGACCTCTGCTGGCCTTCACAGCTTGGTGACTGTGGACTGGGGGCTGAGCTGCACAGGGAGTGGTAAGGAAGGAATTTGGAGAACCCAGGAGAGCTTATCAGCGCTGGGTCTGGGCGAGGTCTCTGTGCACTTGTCTTTTCCTCATCCACCAAGTTCCTGAACACATTACCCGGAGACAGCAAGCCACTGTCCTGTGGGGACTGCGGGAGCAGCATGCCTGGAGGGACCTGCAGGATGAGGGACAAGTGCTCCTTGGTTTGTCTCATTCCTGAGGCACCCTCCGGGCTCACATCTCTGCTCATGCCTGCATTCATTCATGCAGCACAAGCTAAGCTCTGTTCTGGGGCTGCATACCAACTTAGATAAACATGAGATATGTTCCTTCACTTCAGGGGATACTTGGAGAGAGTGAATTATGTGTCAAAAGTCACCCAGCTGCAGAGTGCTGCAGCAGGGGCCAGAAACCACCACCTTCCCACCACCTTCCCCAGTGCCTTCAGGGGCCAAGCAGAGAAAGCAGGGTGCAAACATCGGGGAGGAGAGAGGCCAGGAAAGCATCTCCAGGGAAGGTGGCGCCTACCTAGATTGTGTCTTAAACAAAGAATAGAGTCCAGCCAGAAGAAAGGAGAGGAGAGAATTCCAGGTGTGAGGAAGAGCGTGTGAAAAGGCTCAGAGGCGTTCCACTACACAGAGGTGGAGGGGACAGGGGAGCTCATCTCTGTGGGCCACAGAATCCAGTGAAGGTGAGGTTAGTGGGCCAGGCAGAGGGCAGACCACATTGATGAAGCCCACCATGCCCAGCCCACTGAGAGCCGAGGAGACGGGATGGGACTGGGAGACAAGGGCCACCACAGTTCATCCAGACGACAGATGGTGAAGAGAAGCCACAAGGTACAATTTAAGGTAAGACCTAGAGGCTAAAAAGGCTGCAGATGGCATTTGAAGACCTGGGGTTGGATGTGATGATCTAACAGAGAGTGAGACCGAGGACAAAGAGATTCACCATCAAATTTTTGGGGCTCCAACATTTTAAGATAGAGAAGAAGAGGAGAAAATTGAGTAGCACTGGCCTGTGAGATGGACTTCACATCTTTGTGAAGGTGCAAGGCTTCTGCTTGAGTTCTGTACTTGGTCTGAGACCATTACAGGGGTGGTCATACTCATTAGAGAAAGTGGCTTCAGGGAAACCGAACTCAGGAGTATGGGACAGGGTGGGATTGGAGGGGAGGAACACACTTTAAGAAGGAAAAAGTGAACAGCTGTGTCTGACGTCACAGACAGAGCAGGTATGGTGAGGACGGGGAAACCACCCCTGGGTTTATCTCCCTCACCCCTAGGACCACCCTGGCACATGGTAGATGCACGACAAATATAAGTTGAACTAATCAAATAAAGGGTCCAGCCCTGGAATGACAAAAATAGAACAAACATAATGGGGCAGCGCCTGTGGCTCAAAGGAGTAAGGTGCCGGCCCCATATGCCAGAGGTGGTGGGTTCAAACCCAGCCCCGGGCAAAAAGTACAAAAAAAAAAAAATAGTTTTCTAGGTTTCCACAATTATTGTCTATATATATATATGTATTCCACACTCAGCCTCAGCATCTTTGAGGTCAGCATTCCAGGCAGGAACTGTTGAATAAGTAAAATTGTCAGGCAAATGTAAATCTATTTGCCATTCATAGCCCAGACTGGACCATCAGGACAGGACTTTCTGTCAGAGTTGTGCAACCAGGGAGCCTCATCAGAGCAGCTGCAGAGGGACCTCAGGCCATCTGCCAGGGTCTTGCAGAGGGAATTCTGCCGTAGGGTGGCTAAGCCAGGGAATCACTAAGCCCCTCAGAGATTCGGTGGTTCCGATGGTGCATGTCCCTAGCATGCAGCTGCTCCAAGCACAAAGAGAAAAATCCAAGCCCGTCTAGGGGTTCATAGCTGCCACCTGAAACTTTGCTAAGCCTTCCTCCTGAGCGTTTCTCCCCATCTCATCTTTATCGGCCTCCTGAAATGCCTTATCCCCAAAGGCAGCCTTCTGTTCTAGATCTCTGTCTATGACACAATCACCATCTCTGCTTCTTCCACAATGTAAAAACAAATCCTGAGATGTAAGACATTAACTTAATTCATCCACCCAGCCCTGGGCAGACTCTCTTCATCTCCAGATGCCACACTCTCCCCCACATACAATAAGAGCAGATGGTTTTATTCTTCAGTCCAGAGTACTTAGCATTATGAGGAAACATCTACTGCAGACAATTCTTGGGTCTTTGGGGCTCTAATATGAGCAGTTCTATGTATCCTGCTGAAATGATACATGAGATGGTGCGTGTGTGTGTGTGTGTGTGTGTTTACCTGCAGGGAAAAGTTGTTAATTTTCACTGGATTTAGAACCCAGAAAGATGAGGCATCAATAAGAATCCGAAGTCAGCTTTGACACCTCTCTTTCCATCATCTTCTGTGACATATGCCCCACTCATCAGGAATTGTCAGGGTTTTTTCTCCCTAAATTGTCTACATTTATCCTCTTCTCTCTACCACCCACCTGGATCCCAGCTGCCCTCATCTGAACTCTTCCCCAAAAACACCTTGTAACTCTCTCCCCACCCCCCAACTTCTCCCCTGCAGAAGCCAGCGCTTATTTCCAGATCTCCAATCTGATCATTTCAACCTCTGGCTTCAAACCTTGTGATGACTTCCCACAGCTCTGAGCCTAAGTGCCCAGCCCCAGACTTTCCCGTGAGGCTTTGCCATCACACCAGCACGCTGGTCTCTGCTATTCCCTTTGTTCTGGGAACTGCAGCCTCACCCAGCTTCTCACCCGGCTTCTCACCCGGCTTCTCTCCCGTCTTCCCGGCTCCATTCACTTTCCTGCCACTGGGGCTGGTCACCCTCTGGGATCTCCGTGTGAAAGACCTTGTCTCTCTCCAAATTGTATTACAGCAAGCACACTGCCACTCACTTCCCCTGATCTCCCTGATAAAGTCAAATACTATTTTATTAAACCTCATAACTCCATGAACTCTTTGTCCACATGAGAATTTCGCAGGCTCCGTATGACCCATGGGTCAATATTGATCCCTCAGCAAACCTGACCCCTCACCATTGCATCCCAGGGCCTAGAGGAATTCTGGACACGGGGAAGGCAAGGACTTGATGAACACTCCGAGAATGCACAGCTGAGTGCTCACCTGGGTGGCCAGAGAAGCAGGGGCAGCTGCTGTAGTGACAGGACATATGAACCCCCGCCCAGGCCCAAGAGGGGGGCACGTGCCTCCAGCAGGTCACAGGGGCAGGGACTGCGTCTTCCTCATCTGTGTCTAGTAAGGAGCTTGTTCTGTGGAGCACATAGGTAAAGTGCATTGACAACAGCATGAAATAACCGCTCACTCTGCCTGGGAGAGCCAGAGCAAGCTTCAAGGGGACGCCCATGTGACATCAGTCATAAAGGAAAATCGAGAGTGTTCAGATCAAAGGGAGAAAGAGGCAGGCAAAGGGTATTTCAAGCAGAAGAAAAGGCGAGTACAAAGGCAGGAAGCCACAAAAAAGAAGAAGAAAGAGGTTGAGTGAAGTAGCCCAGCTTCCTGGACCCTCCTTCTGGGAGGGGAGAGCTTGTCTTTCCCAATGCTGTCACGGGGCAGGCAAACACCTGCAGCCATCAGCAGCCTTGGGGCGGTCTGGGCTGCACTGACCTCCCCACCAAGGTCACTATCCCAGCAGCAGCCCACTCCCCAGACTGCTCAGCCATTGGGTCCAATGAGGGATGATCCTGGTCGAGTTTTTTTGGTTTTATTTATTTATTTATTAGTGCTCCAGTGGTCCTAGCAGGATCAACAGAGGCCACCATTTGCCCTGCCTCACTGTGACTTAACTGCTCACCTGAACATTAAACTGTTTACAGTCCCCCGTGCTCAGAGAACAGACTGCAGAGCGGGATTGAGCAGAGGACCCAGCTGGAAAGGGAGCTGGGAACTGGGTGGCACAGGCAATCGCTGACCTAACCTGCAGTCTCTGAGAGACCAGAGGGGACTTGTAAGCAGAGGGAGCTGAGTGTGGAAAGATCTCCCAGCTGCTGGGTGGTGACTACCCTAGAGACCCACCTAGGGAGCGGTGGTGTTAGATTAGTCCAGGAAGGAGAAACAGGGGTTCCAAGCTGGAGAAATGACAGGTCATCAAGAGGAGGGTGGTGTTGAGCAATTTAGGAGAAAAAACCAATAGTCACTCATGACACACTGACTCTGGGGGCAGACGGAGGCGTGAGCGGATAAAGGCCCCGAGAACATGCCCATTCCTAGGCTTGGTAGGGTGAGCAGGCCAAGTTGGGCTGAAGGTAACAGCCTGCAAGAGGAGGTCTTTCTCCAAGGCCTTTGTCAAGGCCCTCCCAGATAGTGAGGAGGTCCACCAGTAGCTGGAATATTTCTACAGCATTCAAATCATAAACCAACAAAGTCTTACACAAAAAGAATCATCAGCAAAGTTTCTGTTTGTTCGTTCGCTAAGATCTTGGGGCTTTCTGCCCGATACGATCACTCCTCAAGCTTGTTAAAGAACATTCTCCTGTCAAAGAGAAAGAGCTTCAAAGGAAAGGAGCAAAGGTGTGAGTCTGGGAGAAGGAAGACCAGGCTGGGACCGACTGGCAGGAGTGTCATTCATTCAGCAAGTGTTTGTCAAGCTTCTTCTGTGCACTGACCACTTCACTAGGGGCCAGGGATACAGTGATGAGCAAATCCCCACAGTGCCATGTCAGGAAGCAAGCACAAAGCTGGGGCATTCAACATAAATAAATTACACGTTGCTGGCTCCAAAACAGACCTGCACATCAGCTTAGTTCAAATGTCTTCCTGTTATGGTTACTTGGGAATTGGGATTACTTCCCCTGTTTTGCTGCGGCAAGATTTCACGTGTACCTGAGTCCCCTGTGAACTCGTCTATACTGAATGGGAATTTGAAAACGTAGAGAGCAATAATAAGTTAAAGATGAGACCAGGACAGACTCCATAATTTATGGGGTCAAGGGAAAAATGAAACCGAGGGATTCCTCATGCAAAAATGATGACAACTTTCAAGATGGTGACAGCAGAGCACTGGGGCAAGCCCAGGGTCGCTCTGAAGGTGAGGCCTCTGTCACCGTGCAGATGCCGCACTCACGAAGTGGGCTCTGGACGGCCCCCTTCCCATCTCTTCGTGGTTCTCAGGTCTCCTGGACCTCAGGTATGGTGAACAAGTCCTGTGACAACCATGATTCTGGTGTAAAAATATATGTTTCAGGGTGGTGCCTGTAGCTCAAAAGAGTGGGGTGCCAGCCCCATATGCCGGAGGTGGTGGGTTCAAACCCAGCCCTGGCCAAAAACTGCAAATAATAATAATAATAATAATAATTAATATGTATATATATTTCACTTTCCTGTTTTTTGCTTGCCTTAGTCACTAACTAGCAGCAATCTTCTTTTATGGGTGCATAAAACCATATATGTTGTCCTTTGATTTACGGGATTATTTTTAATTTCAGATTGTTGGGGATACACATATTTTGTTTTGACACTTTGCTTTGAGGCAAAGTTATAAATGAGCCTTCACCCAGATAGTGTCCACTGTCCCCACAGTGTGAATTTACCATCCGCTCCTCCCTCCTCCCCACCGCTTGATGTTCTAGGAGATTCACTTCCATACCTGCACAGAAGTGGTGATCGATCAGTTCCAATTTGGTTTTGAATACATATGTTGTTTTTCCATTCTAGTGAGATTTAAGGGATTTTTCAAGGGTGATTTTCACTCCATTTCCCTTTGCAGCCTGGCTTCCTAGAGCCTTCAGGAGTGACCAGCCTTGTGTGCTGGACTGTGTGCTTTACACCCAAAATGTCACTCAATCCACATGGCACCCCTGCAGAGCAAACATTCCCCCCCTCATTTTCTAGAAGAAGCAATGGAGACAGAGCAGAGAATCCATATACTCAGTTACCCAGCACGGAAGTGGCAGAGGCAGGTCTGGGGCTCAAACTTGGGTTTTTAGACCCCCAGGCCCACACCCGTTCACTGATGCCTTAGTCCATGTTCGCTCCTTCCAACTCTCTTCTCCAAAACTCGCCCTAACCCTTTGAAATGCAGCATTGTTTGTCAAACAGGAAACCTGCTTTTCTGCACCCTGGTAGCAGAGAACAATTCACCCAGTCCGTTGGGGACGGAAGCCCCGGGGCAGAGTAGCAAGACAGTCTGAGAGTCTGACCTGTGACAGTCATGTGGTAGAAACCCAGGCTGATCTCGCTGGTTTCTCTGGTCTCCCAAACACCAGCCCATATTATCTGGCAGAAAAAAATAAAGGTCATTTTGGAGTGAGTGATAGGTATAATGCGTGTTATGACAATGAAAGCTCATTGCTGAGAACCAGATGAGTCAGCAGTGAGCTTGCTGTTGAAGCCCCAAGCTGTCTTGCTGCTCTGAAGCTTACCTAATTAGGGGGAAAAAAGCAATATCCTGATCAATACATTCAAAATGCTGGATTGAGAATACCACGTAAAAACCAGGAGAGAGGCAGCCTGTGGCTGTTATATTTCTGGCCCACACAGAAGCACAGGTGCACACAAAATCCGTATGCAAAATTCTGGGACTGTTTCCTCTAAGTGTTTCCTGATTTAATGTCTCAGCATGAAGGCCTTTTGCAACCGGACCCCAGCTTTCCCTTCTCCGATTCCCCCTTCTGGGATCCTTCTCTAAATATCCAAATCCACTCTGTCTGTCCAGAGGCATCTGTACCTAGATGTGAAGCTTGCCCTGGCTTCTGAATCAGAAACTCAGGTCATGAAAAGGCCTGGCCTGTTTGTCCAACGGTGAGAAATTCAGTGTGTTCCCTAGTTTCATCCAGGAATGTCCTCTTCCACCCCTCCCTCTGGCATATGTACCCTCTACGACTGAGTTAATCACTCCTTCCTCTGGCCATCCTTGGCAGTTAGTTCATACAGCTGTTATTGGGGTGGACAAAATGCATCAAACTATGTATCTCTCCATCCACCCAATAGTATCTGAATGAATAATCAGAGTATCTTCCTCATTAAACCAGGGAATTAGTGAGGGTAACATCTATCTACTGCTCATCTTTGCACCTCCCTCTGTGCTTGACATATTGTTTTGAGCAAAATATGCATTCAAGAAATATTAACGGGATATATTTGCATCCATCAAGATTACTTTTAACGATCGCCAATTTGTCACATTCTACATGGCATTTGGTGCCTCTTGAAAACAGAAGCAAGCTGATTATTTGATAACACAAAGATCTTATCAGACTGCGGGAGGGGTGTGAGGAAAAATTATGTTCTCAACTAACACAGATGCTACTGTAGTGAATTACTTAATAATTAAAAATTGTGTGGGACGTGTAACTGATAGAGCATCAAACATGAAAAGACACTTCAATGAACATTCCCTGTTGAACAAAAGTCATCTGGTCTGTTTTGGTGACATGGAGTCATTAGCCTTAGCTATAGGAAATGAATGTTAAAAATAATAATAGCTACCTCCTTGTTGTGCCTTCCCTGTGACAAATACTTGGTCAGCCATTTCAAATAGTATCACATTAAACCCTCGCAAAGTTCCATGGGTTCCATGGAATCCATATGGATTCCCCTTCCATATGCCACCCCCAATTGAAGATTCAGAGTTAGAGAGGTGTGATAGTTCACCTGACGCTGCAGAGCCAGTAAAGTAAGGAGACACCAAATTCAAATCCAAGTCTGTTGACTCTCAAACCCGTGTCTCCACTAGTCTACCCTATAGAGTAAGGCTGTCAGGTGATGCTTTTAAAACTGCATTATAGAGACTATCATCTATCAGATAGATCCCAGTCTTCTCATTGTATAAATGATAAAAACTGAGATCCAGAGAGATGAGGAATCTAAAAAAAAATGTTAAAATTCATCTAGTCCACATCACAAAATCCCAAAATTACAGATGTTGGCGTGGATGTGGAGAAAAGAGAACACTTCTGCCCTGCTGGTGAGAATGCAAGCTAGTACGCTCCTTTTGGGAGGAAGTTTGGAGAACACTCAGCGATTTAAATGTAGACCTGCCATTTGATCCTGCAATTCCTCTTCTAGATGTATATCCAAAAGACCAAAAATCATTTGGCAACAAGATATTTTTGCCAGATTGCTCATTGCAGCTCAATCCATAATTCCCAAGTCATGGAAGAAGCCCAAGTGCCCATTGACCCATGGGCACTTCTTCTTGGGAAGAAGCCCAAGTGCCATGACCATGGTATACATATACCACAATTTATTATGGATTAATAAATTGTGGTATATGTATACCATGGAATACTATGCAGCATTAAAGAAAATGAAGACTTTACCTCTTTTATGTTTACATGGATGGAGCTGGAAAACATTCTTCTTAGTAAAGTATCTCAGGAATGGAAAAAAAAAATCCCAATGGGGCAGCACCTGTGGCTCAAGGAATAGTAGGGTGCCAGCCCCATATGCCACAGGTAGTGGGTTCAAACCTGGCCCCAGCCAAAAATTGCAAAAAAAAAAAAAAATCTAATGTACTCAGTACTACTATTAAACCAATTTATAATCACTCACACTTTCATATCAAAGATGAATCACAACTATAGCCTAGAATGAAAGAGGAAAGGGGAGGAGAGGGGAAAGGAGGGGGTGGGTAAATAGAGGGAGGGTTAATAGGGGGACCACACCTATGGAGCATATTGCGATTACAAGTTGGATCTATCAGGTGTAGAACACAAATGTCTTAACACTATAATTGGGTAAATGAGGTGAAGGCTATGTTAATTAGTAGGATGTAAGCGCTCCAATTTGTACAAATAATCAACACATTGAATCCCATAATGGCATAAATGTATTCATGATCTATGTACAAATAAATTTTTTTTAAAAAGAGTCAAAAAATATACTTGCTGTGCTTTGAACTTCTTTTAAAAATAATTTAATTAATGATCTTTACATTTTTTTCACAACATACTGATTGAAAATCACTGGTATAGGAAACAAAGTGTCTAGATCATGTACAGATTATCTCTTGCTACACCAAAAGTGTCCCCAGACTGTGCAGCTTAAAGCAGCAACTATTTTATTATGCTCAAACTTCTCCACTGACACATCTGGTATCAGAACCAGGCTGACGTAAAGACGGAGCTCAGTCTGTCAGCTGAAGCGCCTGTATGTGGCCTCGCCATGTGGCTCAGGCTGTCACTCAGGGCAGCTTTGTTCCCGGTGGGAATGTCCCAAGAGCACATGTGCCCAGGCAGCCAGTAGACACAGCACCTTTTCTGCCATGCTCCATTGATAGAAACCCTCAAATCCCACCCAGATTCAAGGCATGGACTTCAAGACCCCACATCTTGATGGGAGAGTTGGTGGTCATATTCTAAATTTGCCCCAGGAGGGCACAGACCTGACGTGGAGGCATTACCAGATCCAATCCACCTGCCTTGGTGAGCACCCTGCTGCCAAGTACTGGTCGGTGGCCAGATGCAGCCTCTCAGAAGCAGGATCCTTCACTCCACCTATGGGGCAGAATGCTGATAGAAGTAGAGGATGGTGAGAGGCTTAGCTCCCTACCTCCAGCCCTCCAGCTCTACTAGGACCAAATCTCCCCTCTCGGTGTTAGACACATAGTGGAGGCACCTGCCTCATGTGTGCTGCAAAACAGGTGCCTGCACCAGGGCTGCTGGACGCCTCCCTAGTGCATGGCTCTGCTGGCCTCCTTGCTGCTGTGCTTTAGAAATCCCACCCTGACCACCCCTGTTCCCAGAGCTCCCTCCCCTTCTCTATTACCTGCAACCCTTTGCTTTCAGGGTCTACAGACCTCAGCCATCCCTGCCCTGTACCTTTGCTTTCTTTTGTCCTCTTGAGAAAATGGCCCAGAAAAAAATAAATAAATAAAATTATCCTTTGGTATTTAAGGTTGGAGGAAGATTTTTCTAACTCTATGCTTTTCTCTATCATGTTTGGGGTTTCAAAGGAAGCAAAGTCTCCTAGGAAGTTTGGGTTACTTGGGTTATTAATTATAAAATTCTAAACAACAGGATAAGGAAGTGGTAGAAGACCGTAGAAAGCTCTAATTAATTCCTAGTTAATGTAAATGAGAAGAACGTTTCCTCTCACATGCCAGCCATAACCCTGAGCTGATGGCATCTTTACAGCAGAGAGCTCTGGATTCACAGGGGGTCGGCCAGGTCAGTGCTGTGGGGAAGCACCGAACTGGGCTGAGTGGGTCACTTCAACTCTTGATCCCACTTAGGTTTTGAGACCAGTCTGGCAGGTGATGTGGGAGATTCCCATGCCAGCATCACCCCCTGGTGATGGCGCTGTTCTCTGGAGCAGAGGCGTCAGAACACAGGAACACAAGTGGCCCTAAGGGGAAAGGAGAACTTGCGATGCATTGTTTTTCACGGTAGGTGATTTTTCTTCTCCACCTGGATGATGCTAACATGATCTTCAAGGTCAGACTCAAGTCCAACGTTGAGAAATTGCTCCTGGTGACCAAAGACCACAGGAACATCACCACCTCTCCACTCAAATCGCACTCACTGTCAGAGCACATGAATGAACACCTCCTTGTCTGTGTCAGACAAGGTGTGTCAGAACGTCTACACCCCATTTGGTCCCTTCAGTGGAGAGATCCTTGAGATCCAGAAATGGGCCTGGGACTATCCAGCGCTCCATCCTGAAAAGTCAGGGGATTTCGTTAAAAAAAAAAAAAGCACCAGCCAGGCACAGTGGCTCCCACCTGTAATCCTAGCACTCTGAGAGGCCGAGACAAGGAGGACTGCTTGAGCTCAGGAGGTCCAGACCAGCCTGAACAAGAGCAAGACCCAGAGACCGATTTCTACTAAAAGTAGAAAAATTAGCCGTGTGTTACAGCGGGAGCCTGTAGTCCCAGCTACTCAGGAGGCTGAGGGAAGAGAATCACTTGAGGTTGTTGTGAGCTAAGAGGACACATGGCCTAGGGCAACAGAGCGAGACTCTGTATAAATTAATTAATTAATTAATAAAAAAATAACAAAACAGTACTGATGGCAGCATTGACACCAGGCTACCGAGTCCAGTGAGTTGGGCAGCTGACTGAAGGCTTGTTAAGGTGGTGCAGCTCCCAGGAAAGAGCCGTCCTTTTGTAAAGCCTCATGAGGATTATTTTTAAAAGTCATTCTAGCTTATTCTGGAGCATCTCTTAGGAAGACTGAGAACATTAAAGGGCCCAGCAATCCCACTGTTATGGAACGTCACAGCCAAAGGAGAAGCAGAGGGCTGCTCTGGTCATTCCCTGGAGCAGCACAGAGCCCTCCGCGCGTCCCAGGCGCACAGGGCACCGCAAAACTGCACCGTCAGAGGAAAGTCTCAGGGTGGGGACATGTACAGAAAAGGCTGGCTGCCATTTTTTTTTTTTAAGGGAAGAATACTAGTTTCCAAAAAGCTAAAACCTGAGCTATTTGATAATGGAGTCATTAACCGACCCTTTGGTGACCACGCCACTAGCTCTCCCTGCCTATAAGTCCCTTGTAAACGCTGTGAAATTGTTGCTCTGTGCCTAGGAGCCGGCTGCAGAGGGCCTTCCCCACCTCCGCACCATCCTCTGCGGGGAGGGGAGCTTCCGGCCCCACCCCACTTCTGGGCTCCCAAAATCACCATCCGAGGGTTAGCAGGCCCCAGACAGAAGAGCCCGGGAAGCGCCAGGTTTGCTGGCCCTGACAGCCCACCCAGGGGTGTGGCAGGGTTCCGAGCCCCTCTCGGAGCCTCGGTCTCCCTGGATGACCCCAGACGCACACCCTACCCAGTGCACTGTGACTTTAATCCATTACACTGCAGGTTCTAATAGGCGCCTCCTTACAACTCAGCACGGGCTGTTTTATTCCCACAAGTTGTGGGGAAAGTAACCCCTTCTGTGGTATATCTTCCCTGGGGAGCCACTCCTAACCCCCTCAGCTCACCCCATAACTGAGCCCTTCTCCAGCAAACCCCCCAGGTGACCCCTGGACAGAGGAAGGCTTTTTAAGGGCAGGTCTGAGTCTTACTCACCACGAGTCACGGTGTCCCCATCCAGTTCCCAGGGGTAGTGCTGGCACCAGGAGTAATGTCCACATCTTCTGCCAGGATCAGGAACCTTCTAGGTGGGAAACTGTCTTTATGGGCCAGACTTCACTTCAGTTTTTTCTATAACAAGGAGATGGAAACGTCAGGACTGAGGACCTTTAATGCCCTTGAATTCTTGCAGAATTGGTGACAAGAGCACCTGGACGTCACTCTCAGTGAGCTGTGGTTCTGGGTACCCCCAATGGCCAGGGACCCAGAAGCACAGCTGACCTCCTCCAGGGGACAAATGCGATGCAGTGCCTGCGACCAAGGAAGGCTCCAGCGGATGTGCCAGCAGACCTCCAAATGGGAGAGGGGTTTGACCCTTTCGGTTGCTTTTACTAGGATGGAAATGATGGGTCCACAGTGACATCCAAACACAAACATTTGGGCCTGGTTCAGTAGTGACATTCAGTCAAAAAACCTTATCTCATCCAGGAAATAGAGTTTTCTTTCTGTTCTTCCAGAAGCGTTATAATGGGAAGCATAAATAATTCCTAGCAAAGAGGGACTCTTCCCAGGGCACCTACATCATCACACATCCCTGCCCTTTCCTCTCTGCAGTCCACAAAGTCCATCTTCTACAAAGAGGCACACAGCTCTTTACTCTTCCCTGCTTGAGAACACAAAGCACTGTCACGGTCACATCTTCTTCCCATGCAAAGGAAAAATTACTATAAGGTGTTGTCAGAGCCTGCGAAGTGTGCCCTACAAAAACTAACAAAACATTTAGGTCACACTCAGGGCTCCTCTCTTTCTCTCTGTCACACACATACACAGGCACACACACGTGCACACAACATCTCTCTCTTTCTCAAGCACACGCACATACAGGGCCTCTCTCACACAAACACACACAGGGTCTCTCGCACACACACAAACATTCACAGCATCTCACACACACACAAGCACACTCAGGGCCTCACACACACACAGGATCACACTCTCCTCTTACACTGGCATTGCAAGAATTCCCGGAATATGAACGTCTTAAGGGGGACTCTACAAATGCATAGGTTCCCACAGTCAGAAAAGGAAAGACATTTTTAAAAAAAAGGACCCCTGTGATTTTGATGTTGAATGACCTGCCTGACACTTGCCACCTCCAGCAAGAGAGTCAGAGGATATGGGTCAAGGCTTGGCTGTACCCATCACCTACCTGGTGGCCTTGCAAATCACTGGGGTCCTGTCCATTTCTACATCTGTCTCTTGGGGACCCTAGTGGTCCTAGTCCTGCTGCATTGCAGGGAGCACATGATAGAAGGATGTAGAACTGCGAGTACAGAATAATTCGCCAGGATACTATTAGTTGCTTTATTATTAAAGTGAAAGCCCAGCATTCAGATGGTAGAAGGCCACGTTTGTGTTGCAACATGAGTGGTGCAAAACACGAGAGATTTAGAACACTGCGTGGATGAACAAGTAGCACGTAGGCAAAAGGAATCCACAGAGGATGAAGGGAGCTTGTATTTATTGAGCAACTACTGCATGCCCTGCACAAGATTTTGTGAAGCCGGTGCTAAATATGTACATTTCACTGATGAGGAAATGAGGGGCTCTAGAAGGTGAATGGTTTGCATATTAACACACACCTGATGAGTATAGGAGGTGTACCTTAGAGCCAGGTCTCTGTGACCCCAAACATTGTGACAGCAGAAAGAAAGGAATGGAAACCATCTCCCCTGCTCTCATATCATCAAGAGCCTCGATTTTGTGGAGGTCCCCAGAAGCTTCTTATGTGTGTGTTTTGAACCTAGTTGGGCTTTTAAAATTAGAGCCTGTCTTCTGTTCCCTCCGTAATTAATTCCGTTCCGAGGCCATTTCTCACATGGAGAACCCATCCCCCTCCTTCGCACCTTTCCAGATTCCCTCCCCTCCATTCCCACAGACCTCTGCTCCTGTTCCCGTTACAGCTGGTCCTGCTGAGGGGGAATGCAGTTCTGCTTTGTGCATTCTGTCAGGAAAAAAATTGCTCTTCTTCCAAAAATATAGAACCAACAGCTAATTATCCCGCATCTGCTTTGCTTCAAAAGTGAGCGTGGACAAGTTCCGGGTATTATCTCCAGACTACGCTAAAAAGCTCTCAGCACTATCAGAACTCACAAAGGATGTATGAGCAATCATTCAGCTAATACATTGCAACCTATTTCTGTAGGACTCCAACGGATGGCCTCACAGCCAGGACTTTGGAAAGATGGAGTAAGAAGAAATAGATTTCAACTTTGGTCAGACTGAGGGCTGAGGAAATAATTAAAATTCTTACACCAAAGAGGTCAGAAACAAAAGTCATTCTCAGGTGCAGAAAAGGAACAAAGAATCATCTCAAAATGGACATCCTGAAGAGGCTGAAAGAAAAGAAAATAAAGGCTGAGCAACTGTCCGCTGTGGGACAGGAAAAGCTCTTCCTGTGGCTGTCTCTGGCTTCCCCTCCCCCACCCCCTTAGCCCCTTCTCAGTAAAGGGTCCACTTAGGGAGGTTAATCCACCCCCAAACTCTCTCTTTAAAAACTGAAAGTGACTGCTGGCAGGCAGTTTCCCTCACATCTGGATTACAAACCACCTGCTCTCAAAAATTAAAAGCATAATGGGATGGAATTCAAATGTTTGCAAAACTTAGGAACTCCTACATGGCCAACTTGGTGGAGCGCAATGGATTTCCAAGAGTGATGCTTTATATTATTTGTTTACCAAACGCTGATGATTCATTCATCAGATTTGTTTTCTGATTATTATCTAATCCTCATTTATTTATTGAATACTAAAGAAGCATGTGTCAGGAAAAAAATCCAAATACTACATAAAGGTAAAAAGATGAATAGCAAATACCCTCACAACAGACTCTCCCTCCATTCCTTGCAAGAGGTAACCACCAGGAATAGTTATTGGGTGGCTCTGGAAATTGCTTTTGCTTACACTAGCCGTGTGTGCACTTGTGTTTGTCATATTCATAGCGAATGAGGGCACCCAGCACCTGCCCTTCTGAACTTTGATTTCTTTCCTGTTGATTTCAGCACGTTCAGACCTACGCATTCTTTTTCTAAACCACATTGTATTTTATTTTCTGGAAAAATGATAACGCATTTTGCCGAGCCCCTATGGATCGTCATTTAGATGCCGTCCATCTTTTGCCTTTACAGATAATATCACACCCTTGTTTATACACTTTTCTGCACACATGTGTGTGCCCACGTAAATCCTTAGATGGGCAATCATAAGATCCACAATTTGTCCTTTGTTCATTTGTTGGAAAGTGCTGACTTGCTTTCTAAACGTGTTGCACCAATGTGCTTTCCGACCAAAGCATGAGAACCCCTCCCCCCTTATCTGGCCAAACTAGCTAATACATATAGTATGCCTCTTTTGTAATTTTTTTTAGTCTTTTACTTTTCTGTAGTTTGCAAGTGTGTTGTTTGTCAATTTTTCTATTGATTCTGGTATTTTGGTGACAGATTTGTAATCCCTGGTGTTCCATTAGTGACATGTTCCTTTTCTGACGTGTTTGGCAAATATGATTTCCAGCCTAACGTCATTCTTTTCTTTAACTTCTGCCATATTTTTCTTTGATGAATTTCAGTTTTATTTGCATGTAGTCAAGTCCATTGGTCGTTTTCCTTATAGTTTCTGGGGCTTATTTTGTTTCGCTTAGCAAGGCCTCACCCACTCTCTTGAGAGACAAACAAGAACACTGAAGTAAATGGAGAGATATATTTTTGTCTCAGAGGGGAACTCTCAGTACATGTCATATAGTAATAATTAACTTAATACCATTAGAAATCAGGTAGTTTTTTTTTAATTACCAGAAAAATAAATATGAGAGTAAGTTAGTAATGTGGTAAGGCTAGAATGATTAAAATCCAGTGGTTCACATGCAGAAATAAACAAAGAAATACATAAGACAGAATCAAGAAATGCAACCAAGAATAAATGGAAGTTTTACATTTTATAAATGTGACATTTCAGTGTTACAAATAAGCAGCACCTGAAAAACCAGCTTGACCAGTAGATTACCTGAGCTCACAAGTTCAAGACCAGGCTCAGCCAGAGCAAGACTTTGTCTCTAAAAATAGCCAGGCACTGTGGTGAGCGCCTGTAGTCCAGTTACTTGGGAGGCTGAGGCAAGAGAATCGCTTGAGCCCAAGAGTTTGAGGTTGCTGTCAGCTATGACACCAAGGGCAACATAGTTAGATTCTGTCTCAAAAAAAAAAAAAAAAAAACCAGCTTAATTGGAAAAGCAGAGAAAGGAGAAAGAAGCACAGAGCACTTAGGTCCTACCTAAGTCCTCATACCAATTTGTGGCATTGTAACAAATATTTAAATATAATAAATGAAATTGCAAAGGTGCCCAGAAGAGAAAACATAATATTTGGATAAATAAAATCTTTCTATAAAGGAAGAGATGGACAAATTTGACTGTGTAATTTAGGAATAGTTCTGCAAAATCATCAGAATCAAAAAACAATGTAAAAACTTGGGGGGCAATATCCTAACAATACACATGACAAAGATAAATATCCACAGTGCAAAAAGAATTTTTTCAAATAAGGGAGTTAGGAGATAAAGACAATGGTAAAATTAATACACAGGATTAGAAAGTAATAAGCAAACTGATATACATAAAACTTAGAGTTCAGAATCAACACAATTATGAAAAAGGAAATGGTCATAACCCTACCATAGGAGCACCACCCAGCAATGGGGTGAATTGTATGACATTGCCAACATTTGATCACTTTTGACCTACAGGGTATTTCAACCAAAATTGGAAGTGTACATTGTCTTCAAGTCAAGAATACTACTTTTGCAGATTAAAGTACTCTAACATGTACAGCAGATGTTTATACCAGTTTTATTGCCTATTAGATTGGTTAAAAAAAATTTTAAGTCTGAAACTACCAGTGTCATGTAGAATGTGACACTCATATGCACTGCTATTGGGGATGGTGAGTGGTACAATCAAAAAGACAGCCATGGGTGGCACCTGTGGCTCAAGGGGTAGGGCTCCGGCTCCATATACCAGGGGTCCTGGGTTCAAACCCAGCCCCAGGACAAAAACTGCAAAAAAAAAAAAGACAGCCATGTAGCAAGAGCACTGAAGATGTGCCTCTCTTATGACAATATATGTGCATATTTATGACATAGCCCTTGCCCTTCCAGACACACATATTGTGTGTGTGCAGGTATATTATACGCACCTACGAGGGCAAGTGCTGTGTCATAAGAGCTGTGCATCTTCAGTTTGTCCATGTTACATGATACGTACGTGTGAAACACATGTATACATGTATGTGTGCTTGCATATGTGTTATGTACATGCATGTGGGGACATATGCATGCAGGCATGTGCACCTGTGTCTTAGAGAAGTGTGCATGCACATATACACACATATACTGTAACACATACACAGGCACTGATTTGTGCCATTGTTTATAAAAAAAACTTAGCTGCTCCCCAAGAGGGGAATGTGCATATAAGGTATAGTTTATTCATAGGATGGCATATCATACAGTAGTTAAAATATACAAATTAAATCCACACATATCTACACGGATACACATCAAAAACATACAGACAGCTTTATAAGTCAAGTAGCAAAATGCATGTGAAATAGGATTCTACCCGTATATGGATATATGCAAATGCAGTAAAACTACACAGGAATGCATTCTGATGAATCCTACGAACTTCAGGGGGAGTGGTGTGGCTGGGCAGCAAGCAGGAATGAATTGGGTGAGGCCCTGGAGCTTAGTCCCTAACATTATTGTTCTTAAAAATTGAGACACATTGGCAAAATATTAGCATGCTTAAAGTTAGACAAATTATGTATTTTAGTGAAAGATGTATTTCATATCATATTCATTCCTTTATATAAATATGCACATAGATTGTTCGTAGCGTCTTTTTTTGTCATTTTCACTCCTCTCTCCCTTTTGTTGAATCCTTCCTCCATGCAGCCACATCACCTTCCAACCCCAGCTCCCCACGCTCAAACAGTCCATGCTAACAACCATATTGCCCTTTCTTACAATCTCATACAGATGTACATCATCTTTGGATATATGTGCACACATATATACAACAGTTAATACTCACGCACAGATGGTAGGTAAATAGATAGGAGTCGTCAATGATGGGTTGATTATTCTGGGATTCTGTAGTAGTCTATGCTTTCTTTATTTTGTTTTTCCCATTCAATAATATCAGATGGAAATCCCTCTCATTCCATCTCCCTTTCTCTCTCTTTCTCTAGGTAGATAATAGATAGATAGATAGATAGATAGATAGATATCCCTCTAATTTCGTCTCCCCCCCCCCTTGCCCTGCCTTCCCCCTTCTTCTCTCTCTTCTCTTCTTTTTATCCACTGCATAATAGTCCATGCTATGGATGAGTGGAGCTTATTTAACAGTTCTCTACTTGAAAGCTATTCAGCTGATCCAGAGTTTAGCACCTGTGGGCAATGCTGTAATAAGCATCTTTGTCCAAGATCCTTAAATATGGTGCCCGTTACATGGACCATAGAACATATCTACATTTTTTTAAAGATTTCCATATTTTTATGGCAGGAAAGGTCATGGGCAAAGAATTGATTTTTTTCCTTGTTTGTTTGAATTTTTTTCATTGCTTTCTCAGGTGACAAGCAGCCTGAATATACAGAATTATTGAGTCATGATCTATCTCTCACTCTCTTTAGTCTTTCCTCCCTAAATAATGTTGAGAT
>CAUYQV010076478.1:0-15394 GCA_963574575.1 Galagoides demidoff
TCACCCTACTAGAACATTCCCACTAGCATAGAAAATGCCTCTAATATCATGAATCTAAGCAAACAAAACCCAGAAACATCCTTTTTTTTTTTTTTTTTTTTTTTGCAGTTTTCAGCCGGGGCTGGGCCTAAACCCACCACCTCCAGTATATAGGGCCAGGGCCCTACTCCTTTGAGCCACAGACACTGCCCACCCAGAAACATCCTTTGACCCTCACAACTCCCTGCTGCCTCATTTCTTTTCCTCCCCACCATAGCAAAGCTCATTTCTACTTGTTCTCTCTACTTCCTCTTCTCTTTCTTGAGTGCACTCTTCCAAGGCTTAAATCCTTAACACCTCACTGAAACTGCTCTTTTAGGGTCACCCAAAACCCTCACAATCAAGTCCAAGACTAATTTTCAGATCTCACCCTCATGTGAACCATCAGCATCATTTCTCCTTCTAGAAACATTTTATTCTCTAGGCCTTACCAATACCATCCCTTCTTGGAACTCCTCTTACCTTTGTTGATAATGTTCCTTCTCGTACCTTTGATGATGTTCCTTCTCCGTCTCCTTTGTTGGTTACTCCTTATCTTTCTGACCTCTGTATGTTGGAGTGAACTAGCATTCTGTCCTTGGACCTCTTCCCTTCTCTGTCTACTCTTACTTCCTAGGTGATCTCACCTCGAATCTCAGGACTTTAAATATCATCCATTCTCTGACAGTTCCCAGAATTTATTTCTCCAGTCTTTGCAACTCTCCTGACCTCCAGACTTGTATATACAATTGATTCCTCAACAAGCTCTACCTAGATTAGGCTCCTCAAACTTAATCTGGCGTGAACCAGAATCTTCAGAGGCCCCCCCACCACACTCAAATCAGTTCAATAAATGCTCAGGACAAAATTCTTGATTCTGATCCTCAATTTCTGCTTTATTTTTATATCCCACATTTGATCCATCAGTGTATCCTGTCAGTTGTACATGTAAAGTATATCCAGAATCTAACCACTTCTCAGCAGAAATTATCACTACTACCAGGACTTCATCCACCATTATTTTTTTACCAGCACTACTGCAATAGGTTTCTGACTTTTCCCCTACTCCACCAATGACCCCCTACAATCTCATCTCAGCACAACAGCCGAAGTTGTTCTTTTAAACACTTAAGTCAGCTCATTCTATTCTTCTGCTCAAAACCCTCTGTTGGTTTCTAACTCATTCATAATGAAGGCCAAAGTCTTTTCTTTAGCCTACAAGATCCTACATGACCTTGCCCTCCCATCTGTAGACCCCAATCATTTGTTTGCTGAGCTCCAGCTACAGTGAACTCCTTGCCATCTCTAGACTATTCAATATTTTTAGCCTTACTCTTTCTTCAGCCCTAAAATCTCTTCCCCTACATAGCCACATGGTTTATTCCGTTGCTGAGTTCAGGCTTCTACTTAGAAATCTCCACTTAATAGAAATCATTCCTGACCTTATCTCTAGCAGCACTCTTATCTCCCTATCCACTCCACTTACTTAATTTTTCTTCCTATTATCTGAGATTATATTATGCCTTGATTTGGGTCCCCTGAAAACAGAGCCGGAGACAAGAGCTCCAGTGCAGAGAGTTTATTTGAGGAGATGACCTAATAAAACAGGACTGAAGAAATGTGGAGACTGGGAAAGGAAAGGAGGGAAAGCCAATGTGAGGGTACTTTCACAAAGCTGCCACTTGGGTTATAGGGGCTCAGTTTCACAGAGACTTCATGAAAATTATATAGAATACCTCCTAGAGTTTTCCACCTAAAAGACTTGAGTTTGGCCGTTGGTAGTTAAAATGGGCACACATCCAAATTGTGCATGCTTGCAGGCTGATCAGCCCCAGAGCAGAAAATACAAAAGTGCAGAGTTACACTTGAGAAAACGCTGTGAACATGAGACAAGCATGAGTTTGCAGAGCTCCTGGAGTGACAGGCGACATCAGAGGTGGTTTGATGGGGCACAAGTGAATATGCTTCATCTTACATATGAAGTCATCCCTATTTGTTCCCCTACTAGATAGAATACAGGCTGTTGGGGGGGTGGTTAGGTCAGGTTTATTGAGGTAAAATTTATATAGGGTGATCCTCAGACTTTTAAGTGTAGAGTTCAATGAATTTCATAAGTATACTCAGTCATAGAGCCACCACCACCACAACCAAAATACATAAAACATTTCCAGCACCCCAAAGTTACTTTGTAATCAATCTCTTATTGCCACTAGTAAGCACTGATCTGCTTTTTTTTTTCTTTTAGAGACAGTTTTACTTGTTGCCCTCAGTAGAGTGCTGTGGCATCACAGCTCACAGCAACCTCCAGCTCTTGGGTTTAGGTGATTCTCTTGCCTCAGCCTCCTGAGTAGCTGGGACTACAGGCATCTGCCACAACACCCAGCTATTTTTTGTTGCAGTTTGGCTGGGGCCGGCGCCCTACCCACTGAGCCACAGGCACTGCCCCTTTCTATCCCTATAATATCGCCTGTTCCAAGATAATGTCCTATAAATGAAATTGAACAATATGTAGTCTTATGTGTCTGGCTTTTTTCACTTAGCACAATAATTTATGCTGATTGTATTTATCAATAATTTGTTCCTTTTTATGGCCATGTAGTATTCTGTCCTCAGAGTGTACCATAGCTAGTTTATCCCTTCTCCAGTTGGTGGACTTTGAGTAATTTTTATCTGTTATGATCTACTATGAACATGTCTATGTGGGCCTTTGGATAGATGCATGTTTTCGTTTCTTTTGAATAAATACGTATTTAATAATCAAAGCTCTGTTTTGTTCACTGCTACATGCTTAGTGCTTAGCTCAGGGCTTGGCACATAGCAAAAGTGCCAATAGATATTTGTAGAATGAATGAACATAGGAATAGCATATTCAAAGTTATGCAAAGCAATCTTCATACCCAAGAGGACTGAAATAAAAACTGAGAATTAAACTACCTGCATACTACACAGATGTTTATCAACATTTTATCTGAATAACTTCTGGGACAGCATCTATTTCCATTACGGAATTCATGGAACAGCACTCATCTATCTCATCAACTAATCCCCAGACCTCAGCAGGCTCGTACTTACTGCACAGAGGTGTAGGGATTTTTAATGCTCTGCCCTGCACACCACTCGTGCTTTGGTTTGCTTGTTTGATTTAAATTCTAATTCATCTTTCCACCACTTGATTTCTTTCAGGCCCTAGGCCTCTGGACTCATGCTGTCTTCCATGGCCACATTATCAACAAATATAGGAACAACACTGTTAAAAGAAACTCATATCCGCCTCCCTCCTCCTAGCCAGTACAATTTCTTACTGGTTATTGGAATCCCATGGGTAGCCAACCTATTCTAGGAGTTTCTGAACATTTAAGCGATGTGCCCCATCTTTGAGTGCTATGTTCATATGACATGTTTTCTCACAGACGTTGTTATTCCTTGGGTTTTCCCTGGCCAAGCCAGTGGTCCAGATGGACTTACAGCCCAAATAATTGCAAACATTTCGCTTGCCCTTGCTCCTATCTCTAGTAGCTCTGGGAGACTCCAGGGGTCTCTCACACGTGCTTATGAACAAATTTGCTCAGATATCTCTGTGTCTATCCATCACCCCTCACTGGGAGCCATATTTGTTCTATTACTTTCCACTGAGCATCACCATTAAAGCCTGGAACCTCGAGATGCTGGCAGAGTCCAGCTGTCTGGAACTATGCCTCTCAGATTTTTGAGGTATCCTTTATTAGAGGGGTCCCGTAGTAAGGTTGCTTATATGCTGCTGAGTTCCTAAATTGAATGACACATCTCTGTTAGTTTTTACTTAACAACCCTTTTGTGAATCAGTCACTCAGCATGCACTTCTTGAGCATCTATGGTGCACCAGGCACTATTTCAGGGTCTGGGATAGGAAAAGGAAAAGACAGATAGCATCAGGCACCTCATATCCATTCAGCTTCACTTCTGATCCCAGCATGGCTGCCGTGAACAATTTCACACAGGCTTCAACACGTTTTACCTGCTGGTTACAGGTTAGAATTTGCCAATGAGAGGAACCAATATGAGACTGGAAAGGCACAAGTTAGGAGAGGCCAATTTTCTCAGGAAGTTATGGAAGACAGATCTGACACAATTGCCCAGAGAACTCTGGAGAACGGTGCTTTGCTCAGGAGTGTGATCACCAAGGGCTATTGCTCTGAACATCCAGTTTCTGTCTCTTTGACCATCGCTCCCTCCATCCTTCCATATTTGTGCAAGCACTGATCCCTATATCCAACCCCTGTTATTTCTATCCTATGTAGAGAGGCTATATCTTCCAACATAAAGAACCTATCCCAAACCCTTGTCTCAGGCTCTGCTTCTGATAAGGAAGCAAACTAAGGCAGATCCTGTCCTCAGGAAGGAAGACACGAACACCATCATGTCTGCCTGTGATAAGGGCCAAGAGTAAAACTAAAGAGGTGATGTGTGAGAGTTAGGAGGCCTGAAAAAGGCAGCTACTTTCTGCAGAGGCTTAAAAAAGGACTCTTCAAGGAGGTGGTATTTAAATTGAGATATGGAGAGTAAGAAGATATCCTCCTGGAAAAGTACTCAGGACAAAGAATAGCAAACACATAGGCAGCAGGGTGAGAATGGGGCTGCAGTTGAAAACACACAGCAAGGCTCGGTGCCTGTGGCTCAATCGGCTAAGGCACCAGCCACATACACATAAGGTGGCGGGTTTGAATCCCCAGCCCGGACCCGCCAAACAACAATGATGGCTGCAACCAAAAAATGGCCAGGCATTGTGGCGGGTGCCTGTGGTCCCAGCTACTTGGGAGGCAGACGCAGGAGACTCGCTTGAGCCCAGGAGTTGGAGGTTGCTATGAGCTGTGATGCCATGGCACTGTACCCAGGGGGATAGCTTGAGGCTCTGTCTCCAAAAAAAAAAAAAAAATTAAAAAAAAAAGAAAACACACAGCAAAGGGGAGACAAGTACAAGATGAGGTGGGAGAAACAGGTAGGAATCTGCTTAGGTTGGATCCTGTAGACTCTCAGAACAGGAGTTTTATTTACTGCTAAGTGGAGTGGAAAGCCATAGAGGGTTTTTAAGCAGAGGAGCCATCTGATTTATGATTTGGAAATAGTTATCTTGCTGCTGTGTGGGAAATGGAATGTAGGAGGCAGGAGGGATGAAGGGAGGGAGAATGACAGCTCATCTCCCACCAGGACCCCGGCATGACTTCAGAGGCTACACAAGGGTCAGTTAAGGGTGCTGAAGACCACAGGGCATGTGCTCATAATCACACCTCCCCTGGGTCATGCTCCTTGGGCAAGGCTGCTTCCTCTCTGAGGGGCTGTGCCTCCATAGGCGGTCCCTAGTTCCTCAAGCAAAAAGCCTTCCGATGGACTTGTCCCTGTAGCCCTCCAGACACTCCAAGGCCATTGGTGTGCCAGCTAAGTTGCCATTAGCATGCTGTCGGCTTATCAGAAGGACTTGAGTCAGAGGTACCCATGTGAGTTAAAATTGATCTGGCCTAGTTAAAAGAAACAAATGAGAAAAGTAAATACCTGTGTTCAAAAGAGCTGGTAGCTTCTCAGCCTCTCCAACCATTTTGGCAAAAGGAGATGTGGGAAAATGGTCTTGAGGTTGTTAATGGGACAGAATCAGAGAAAATATGATGGAATGGAAACATCTCCAGTGATAGACGCGAAATGGAGTTTTCTATTCTGGGCTTGAGAGACAAAATGAGGAGGGGCTAGCTTTCAGGCGACAGCCCCTATTTCCATAATTATAGGCAATTGCACAAGTTACTTAGAAAACACACGAGTCATAAGGCTGGACTGTTTTTAGACCAAGCCATAATTTAGATGTGGGAAGTGGTTTCACATCTTTGTACCACCACAACATAGGCTGGGTTTCAATCTATCAGGAGCTCAAATTTGATCAGCTTTTTTTCCTCTCTCTCTCTTTTTTTTTTTTTTTTTTTTTTAAGAAATGTGCAGCAAATTGCTTTTCCTAATTAAGGTAGATGAAGACATAAGCACGCATACTACTTACCACTCTGGGATAAAATTGACTTTCAAATGATATTTAATGGACCAGCCTGATGTTAATGTTCTGCAGTTCCAGGCAGGAGGCCTGGATTTGATTCTTTTGCTGCAGGAAGAGAGAGGAATGCATGTGTGTGCATGTGTGCATGTGCGTGTGTGGATGTGCGTAGCCTGGTGTGCACTTGCCTGTGTTTACAGTGGTATCACACAGGGACTAGTCAGAGAAAAAAAATGGCAAAAATCTTTTCTGTCTCTTTAAAACTCACCCCACTCTGTTTGGAAATGGCGACCTGCATCCCTGCCTCAGGCCAAGTTCCAGAGGGGCAGGGCAAGGTCTTGCTCTTTGGGCTACAGGAAATGGTTCAGCTGAACTATGGGAGCATTAGGTGAAGGCCTAGACCCTGGGCCTCCCAGGTGGGTGGAGGTCTTGGCTTTGTCTTTGGCTGAGATGGATTAGAATCATTAACTGTAGTTGAATCACAATAAGCCCTCCCTTTCAAAAGCTCTTTGTTTCTGCTTATTGGGGGGGGGGGCATCAGGAAATTTGGTATTTTTTTTACTTTGTTTTTGTTTGTTTGTTTGTTTTTGAGCCAGAGTCTCACTTTGTGACTCTTGGTAGAATGCCATGGTGTCCTAGCTCACAGCAATCTTAAACTCTTGGGCTCAAGCAATCTTCTTGCCTCAGTCTCCCAAGCACCTGGGACCACAGGCACCTGCTACAGCACCTGGTAGTTTTCTATTTTTAGTAGAAATGATCTCTTATTCAGGCTGATCTCAAACTCCTAAACTCAAGCATACACCTGCCTCAGCTTCCCCAGGATTACAAGCATCAGCCATCATGCCCACCAAGAAATTAGATATTTTAATATGAATAGTCTGCCATAGGCTAGGGTGACCAGATGTCCCGCTTTTGGCGGGACAGTCCCACTTTTTAACAATTTGTCCCGCATCCGCTGCATTTTAAAAAAGTCCCGATTTTTGCAAAGAATGCACGAATGGGCGGGAGAACAGGAAGGGAATATATGGTTTTTGGCTGCCATGTGGCTATTTCTCCAGAATATGAGTTTTATATTATTTTTATTAATTTTATAATGTTAAACCATAATAATAACAAATAATTGTTGAGAAGTGATTATCAAGAACTGCTTATTAAAGTTTGCATTGTTGTCAGGCCCTGCCCTGCCCTGTCCCCTGCCCCGTCCCCACCCCATCCCTGCCCCCGTTCCCCCCCCCCGCCCGCCATGTTGTTCCACCTTACAAATGTTAAAATCTGGTCACCCTACCATAGGCACCAAGCTGCAACCTCAAACTCTTGAGCTTAAGTGATTCTCTTGTCTCAGCCTCCCAAGGAGTTGGGACTATGGGCATCTGCAACAACAGCCAGCAGTTTTTTTTTTTTTGGTTGCAGTTATCATTGTTGTTTAGCTGGCCTGGGCTGGGTTTGAACCCACCAGCCTTGGTGTATGTGGCTGGCGCCCTACCAACTAAGCTACAGGGGCCATCTACTATCCCTGTTTTTGAGCTTCCAGCCTGGTTCCATGCAGTTACAAAACATATCAACAAATATAAGACAGTGTCATTTAAACTTTGTATTGGGTGACAGGGGTTTATCATAAAGAGTTGATGGGCAGGGTAGGGTGGTACATGCTTATAGCTTCAGATACTTGGGAGGCTGAGGCAAGAGGATAGCTTCAGCCCAGGAATTTGAGGTTTCTGTGAACTATGACACCACAGCACTCTACTGAGGATGACAAATTAAAACTCTGTGTCAAAAAAAAAATCCAAACAGTTCAAAGTTTTGGTAGCTTTGAAGAGACCAGTTTGTACCTGCATTTGAGAAGTTATGCTCAAAGCCGAATTAGGTGGGAAGGATTAACATCTATAACTATAAGCGAGCAGGTATGGAAAAAGGTTGCTTTGTGTCTCTGTGCGTGTGCGTGTGTGTGTGTGTGTGTGTGTGTGTGTGAGAGAGAGAGAGAGAGAGAGAGAGAGAGAGAGAGACAGTTTCACTTTGTTGGCCTTGTAAGAGTGCCTCATAGCTCATAGTAACCTGAAACTCCTGGGCTCAAGTGATCCCCTTGCTTCAGCCTCCCAAATACCTGGGACTAAAGGCACCCTCCACGATGCCTGGCTACTTTTTTTAGAGACTGGGTCTTGCTCTTGCTCAGGCTGGTCTCAAACTCCTGAGCTCAAGGGATCCTCCCTCCTCGGCCTCCCAGAGTGCTAGGATTATAGGTGTGAGCCACCCGGCCTGGCCCTCTACTGTGTCTTAAAATGTTTGATTTGTTAGCTTTGAAAATTCAAGATTTCAGATAGAAATTTAGACTCTGTATCTTGTACAGTGTTGATTTCTGACTATATTGCTCCTGAACTCCGGTTTGCCATGGACCCTCCACCTCCTTTACCCAGCTGATTGATTGCTAGCCATTCATTGCCTTCTGTAAGGCAGGTCAAGTGTAAGGATCAGAATGGTTTAAGAAGGGCAACATCTGTGAGAAAACATGTCCTATGAACATAGCACTCAAAGATGGGGCACGTTGCTTAATTGTTCAGAAACTCCTTTGTCAAGGAGTTACCTTTGTCAGGGTAACAAAGAGATTTTATTCAGGAAGAACAAAGAGAAAGCTTAGAGCACTTCCAAAGAGAATTGGAAGTGGGTCCCCCTCATGAAAGAGGAAAAGTAAGAGAGAGGCTAAGATGGAGATGCAAAGACCTGTAGGGACATAAATACTCACTCTCTACATTTGAAATTGGCTGCAAGTCTTTCATTGGCCTCTCTGAGCCTCCAGGCCCTATTGCCCTTTCCTATTGGTCATTGGTTTCCTAGGTTACTTCATACCCACATTCTTGCAGGCCCTCCAGACTTCCTGTTTCAGCAGGCCAGATTTTCCTCTCCCTCCTCCTGAAGCTGCTTTCTTAGTCCCTTCTCAGTTTTCAGGACTCCTGGTTCTACCTGGGGGATCAGTGGGCTTTGCCTCTCAAGTGTGTAAATCAGACCCTTCCCAAGGGCCACAGAAAGTCTACTCCTGTAATACATTCTAGAACTTACTGGGATTTACTGAAGTGTTCAAGGGGAAACAGAGAAGTAGTTCATATCACATGATGAAAACAACTTTCTGAGTTGAAGATGCCATCTCTGCCTTTAAAGTGCCCTGCCACCACTTTGCCACCATGATTGCACTGGCCTCGCCTTGTCCCTTCCAAGCTGAGCCCCTCTATTATCTGATTCCAAACTTAAGTAACAAGGAGAAAAGGGCTAGTATTTCATGCAAGATTCTTGATCTGAAGTTAAGACTTTGGGGGTCCATAAACTTAGATAGAAAGATGTTACTTTATTTTTACTAACCCTACCTAAAGTTTGGTATTTGCCTCTATTATGAATCAAATCAACAACCCATAGCAGCATTAGCAAGACCTGAAACCCTTGTCACCAAGAGAAGTCACAGATATTTTCACCTCATACGTGTCTTGCAGGTGTTGCCCCTAAATCAAAATATCATCTTTGTTCATCATTACCTTAAAATTACACTAGTTATTAGTCTTGCCTGATAGATCTTACTATTAATGGATTAATGAAGAAGCACATTTATCACTGTTTTGCATATTTAATTCTTAAAATTTTTGGTAACAAAATTTCAAAATAATTGCCTTCCTTTGAGATTCTATATATTTTATGTTATGCATTTAGAAGGATAATTCTGAGAAGAGGTCCTAGATTTTACCAGACTGCCAGTGAGGTTAATAGCACAAGAAAAGAGTAAGAGGCCCAGGTTTAAAGTAGTGAATATTTATGTGAATTTTATCACAATTTTTTTTTAAAGCCCTGATTTAATGAGACCCATCCTCCTAAGAGGTCCATTGTGGTTATACAGAAAGATTTTTTTCTTCCTATAATTCAAGTTTGAAAGTTTCTGCATAATTCTTATGCTCAAAGTCTTCTAAAGAAACTTGAAGCAGTCCCCATTCACTTGTACAAGTTGGCTTTGTGTGTTAAAGGCTGCTAAAGCCATCAAGGTTAGCTGACGGGAGAGGATTGGGCAAGATTCTTGCTTCCTTTGGGCTAGTAGACATTCAATAAAAACTTGGCCTTGGGGTTGCTTTCGTATTGATCATCATCCAGATGCTTTGCTTACTACAGACAAACTACCTGATCACACATAAACCCTGTGTTCACCTAGATTCATTGACAGCACAGCCTCTGCCCTCCCAACACTACCTTACTCATTTGAAAGCTTGCCCCAGTATCATATTTTAATGTATCCTCCTTTTCATTGCAAAATATCAAGGGAACACAAAATTTTTTTTAACATGTATATTGCTTAGGTCAGGGCTCTCAGTGTGTCCCTCATCAGAACAGGGTTCATTGTATCCAAAAGGTACACTGCTACCCCTCAGCCCCTCCCACCCTCTCCCCTTCTTATCGTCCAGCGTCCTTCACACCTCTTTGTGCCTGTGTGCCCATCATTCAGCTCCCAGTTATTAGGGTGTACATGTGGTGTTTATCCTCCTTTTGACAATCACTGCCTTCTTGCTCAAAGCCTGTATGTTTTTCAGATCAAAGATCTAGGCTCAATTAAAACAAAAATGTTTAATAAATTAAAATTTTAAATATACTGATTAGTTCTGAACAAGCTATTAGAAAGTGATTACTTACCATCTGTCTTCTGTTGACCAGCATTAAATGGTAAATAGCAATAGCCCGGGCTGGAAACTTGATGCTGTGATTAAGCATCCCTGAGTGAGAGCCCACGCTACCCCCCTGAGCTCAACTGACATTATGAAACCCACCAGCCTAGCATTGAAGGAATGAGTGGGAAGGGGGAAAAGGTCATTTGGAATAGCAATGTGTTAAGGCTGGGTGCTAATGCTGACACTGAATTTCACTGAATTCTGTTATAATTATAAGAAACTCATTGAGCTCACCCACATTTCCGTGTTTTAATGATTTTTGGATCAGTTAAAGTACATTCTGTTAATGCTGACTCCGCTTCTTCAGTTTTCCTTTTTATTTTATATTTCAATTTCTATTTGTTTGTTTCAAGTAAAGCAGCATATAAAATGTTGGGGACTATGAAATCATTAAGGCAGAAGGTAGCAATCCTTGTCAATTACTGTCTTTGTGGTCCTGGGAATGGAGAAAACAGTGGTGCCCCAGTAGGGAATAATATAAATTTTCCATTGAGAAAAGGATACTTATGTGAACAGAAACAATCATCTCTAAAGGCCCTCTCCCAGGGGCAGCACCAGAAGAGACATCAAGAGATTTCAATGCATAACCATAGCGAGGAAACGTGATTTGTGGATTCACACGTTATAAAAGCTACTTCTGTTGATTTTCTGTAAATGTCATGTGAAATAAATTGCTCTATAGCTTGAAGATTGTTTTGCAAGTAAAAAATGTTTAGGATGGCATTTTCCTTTAGAGGAATGAATTTATACTGAACTAAAAGCTTTGAACAGCTATTTTTGCTTATTTTTTTTTCAAGCAGTAAATACAGTCGCTCAGGTCACGGTGCATGTTTACTGTACATGGCTTGGTGCCTGTGTTGGAACATGACAAAGTTTATGACCCATGAGCGCAGGAGTTGGTGTACACATGACCATGAAGTCACTACCACTTCCTACTGCTGCCCAGCCAGTTTATCTGCCCGCAGCCCAAGGGACAGCCAATGTCCAGAGACAGCAGGGTTCACAGCAGAGAAAGGGATTATTCCACAAAGCACTAAGCGAGGAGATGGAAGAATTCTCTCAAATGCACCTCCACAAGAACTGGGGAAACAAGTTTTTTGAGGACAATTTGGTAGGCAAAAGATTAGACAATCAGGCTGTACTAATTGGCTGGTCTCAGCATGGAGCCGTCAGTCCTCGGGCATGGGCCTGTCTGGGTGGGTCAGGTACTAGAATGCAGGACCTTGGGTGGAGTGTCCAAGACCATTTGAGTCAGTTCCTCTGTCTGGGTGGGCCTGTCCCTAGAAGGCAGAACCTGGGAGATATCCCTGAATTACCCCTGGGTTGCAGACAGGTGATGTTCTCATACAGACAACTATGCATGACTCCAGGGTAAAAAAGCGAACAGAGGGAACAGTGATTATTAATCAAGCCAGCTGATCAGCTCATTATTATAGCTAAGTCTGCTCCTTCACATAGTTGTAGAGGCCCTTACTCTCGTTCTTGCCTTGTACCCCTTCATCAATTTGTAGGGATAGTTTCATTTCTACATTTTACTAAATATGAACATTTTTCTTTGGTTTCCAGGTATAGCTACTATCCCCCAAACTTATTTCTTATTCAGCAATTTGTGGTCCTTTTCCATAAAACCAAAAATCAGCATTCATCTCTTTGTCTTCACATGATAAATCATTGTATAGCTCTACTACATAATGCTGTAATGAATTTTTATGCTACCACCTTTATGGCTCCCCTGGTTGGCAGCAGTAATGCCAACAATACTTTTCTTAGTTCTGATTACCAAAAAAATAGACCCTGAAAAAGGACTTGGATTTGGGCCGTTCGTGTGGGAGATGATCCCAGGAAGCACAAGTAAGAGAGTGAGATATAAAAAGGAGTAAGGGCCTGGTCTGGTGGCTTGTACCTGTAATCCCAGCACTTTGAGAGGCCAAGGTGAAAGGATCAGTTGGGGCCAAGAGTTTAAGACTAGCTTGGGGAATACAGACACCTGTGTCTACCAAAATAAAAAAAAAATTAAAAAATTATCCAGGCATGGTGGTGTGTGCCTGTAGACCCAGCTACTCTGGAGGCTGAGGCTGGGGCAGGAGGATCGCTTGAGTCCAGGAGTTTCAGGGTGCAATGAGCTATGATTGGCCATTGCACTCCTGCCTGAGAAAGAAAGAAAGAAAGAAAGAAAGAAAGAAAGAAAGAAAGAAAGAAAGAAAGAAAGAAAGAAAGAAAGAAAGAAAGAAAGAAAGAAAGAAAGAAAGTCCAGGCACCTTAAGCCCAGCCTTCTCCATCATTGTGAAAGGCCTAGCTAAGGCGGCGCCGCGGGCGGGGCTGCGCGCAGAAGGAGTTTCTCCTAAAGTCCCAGAGCTTGGTGTGGCTCTTCCCAGACCTGAGTTTCCAACCCCATGAGGCGATTGTTGGTTTTAAAATCAGAAAAACTTTTTTGGCTGAGGAAGTGCCATCCTGCATTTCTGTCCCCACAGCTGGTGAGGAATCTAGTTGCCCTGGACTCGGGTTGGGGTGGGGGGCGGGGTGAATGCTGCCCTCTCGCCTCTGCTCTCTGGGTTGTGGTCAGCTCTGGCCTTCCGCCTTAGCTCTCTGCGTTGTGGTCAGTGCTGGTCTGCTGCCTCCACTCTCCAGGTCTGGGGGGGTTGCGTTCAGTGCTGGCCTCCTGCTTCGGCTCTCCAGGGCTACAGGGTTGCGGTCAGCGCTGGCCTCCTGCCTCCACTCTCCAGGTCTGGGAGTTGTGGTCAGTGATGGCCTTCTGCCTCCGCTCTCCAGGTCTGGGTGGTTGCATAGGTGGGAGACCAATGCTGACCTGACCTGGAGAGCGGAGGCGGGAGCCCAGCGCTGGCCACAATGCTCAAACCTGGAGAGCGGAGGCGGAGGCTCTCCAGGTAGCGTCAGCGCTGGCCTCCCGCCTCTGCTCTCCAGGTCTGGGCGTTGTGGTCAGCGCTGGCCTCCTGCCTCCGCTCTCCATCCCTCCCGCTCTCGGGTGCTGGCTCCAGCTTCCGCACTCTTGGGTGGACTGGCCTCTTCTTGCTCCTCCAGTTTCAGGTAAAGCATCTGGTGTGTAATTGAGGGATAAGCAAGAGAGAAATAAAAATCCTTCATTACTTACGCGAAGCCAAGGATGTGCAGACCAGCAATAAAGAAGAGCAAATGAATTTGCAGAGGAATTGTGTGAACTCTCAAGGGCCAGTCCTCGCCTCTCAAGCCCAAGAGTTGTTTTCTAACATTTCACTACTCTGTATTTCTGTCTTCATTTAGAACACAGAGGTGTGGCCACTGCTGTGATTTAAGGAGTATATTCCCTGAGCCACTAAGCTCTTAGTGTAAATTATTTCAATGTTATTACACAAATTCCTCCTTAAACAACACTATCTATCCATGATGCCGCCTGCGTGGGAAGTCTGAGTATGCAGAAAACTCAGAGATCTTGAGAACAGACCTTCATACTCACCGTAGCCCAGGGGAATCCACTGCCCCAGATACGGTGTTTTGGATTGCATGGGATGAAGGGCTGGGGATGAAGGGCTCTGAACGCAGGATGCGCGAGGTGGAAGACACTATGATCCTTTGCCTCCAGACGGGAAATGAGACCTTAGTAATACTGACTTCCCAACGCTTTAGTTTACGGAGTTGAACGAAGTTCAGTTAAAAACGTTGTGTCAGCATACGTCCCGTGGTTTCAGAGGCTGCCCAGCACTGGTGAGCTTACCCCCAACACTGCTGGTCTCCGCACACCCTTCCTCCCTCCAGAGACCTCATTCTCTGCTGTCGTAGCTCTTTGCTCTTAAGCTGGACCTACTTTTCATAAGTAATGCGCACATGCTGCTAGTATTCTGCAGTTCTGGACATTAGAGGAGGATTTTAGCTTTCCTACCTCCCACCCCATTCTCCACTATGTTTACACATGTCAAATATTTTAAAGACTTGATTTCTGTGTTTTTGTTATTCTGACTATATAAATATCATTCATAGTGGAGCCTAGAAGTATGATTATAATATTTTTCATATTTTTGTTTGTTGTTATTATTGTATCCTGGCTGTTTCCTGCCTCGGTTGGGATTTTTTTCTGTTGGGATTGTACCTTAAGGTACAATTACTTACTTCGTTAGGCTGATGAGCAGAATCTGCCAGCACCTGTGCCCATGGGCGTCTCTGCTGCCCACATCTCCTCTGTGGGCATATTCGTCTGGATTGATTCCCTCCAGCTTCTGTTCAACCTCGCTGAGTACCAAAATGTGAGGCTCTCCATAGCCAAGATTTGTGAGCAGCACTGAGAGATGGAAAGAATAGAGAACAATGTACCTCCAGGCAAGAGGCAAGAGGCAAGAGGCAGGCCTGACGTGGATCATCTGGGGAGAGTTAACTGAGAGCTGTAGATGCTGTGCACAGTCGAAACTTAGTACTATGGTGTGGCTGTGGACACCAAGTCAGTGACAGTTTTAGAATCACAGTTAGGGTTTTCCTTTTCTTCATAAATAGACCATATACATTTGTACAACCTAAACTGATTTCATTCATAAATTGACTCATAAAACTTGGAACCATCAGGCCCCCGTTGGCCGGGTCCTTCTCCTCCTTTCCTTGCTGAGTAAGCGCCTGCCTGCAGTTGCTTTCCAGCCTCAATCGCAGACCCTCAGAAGAACCCACCACAAAGGGAGTCCAAGCACGTGCGAACACT
>CAUYQV010076480.1:0-10709 GCA_963574575.1 Galagoides demidoff
TCGGCTAAGGCGCCAGCCATGTACACCTAAGGTGGCGGGTTTGAATCCCCAGCCTGGGCCCCCCAAACAACAATGATGGCTGCAACCAAAAAATGGCCGGGCTTTGTGGCGGGCGCCTGTGGTTCCAGCTACTTGGGAGGCGGAGGCAGGAGACTCGCTTGAGCCCAGGAGTTGGAGGTTGCTATGAGCTGTGATGCCATGGCACTCTATCCAGGGGTATAGCTTGAGGCTCCGTCTCAAAACAAACAAACAAAAAAAACTTGTATTTAAGATTACCTGAAATAAATTCATCAAACTTATAAAAAGTTTTCAAATGATAAGGTAGAAAAAAATTTAAAAAGAACTTTTCAACTTCTAAGTAAGTCCTCATTTAATAGATTTGGCAACTGTAACTTTAAGAGAAATAGTGTACAGCAGGTCCTCAGAAAACATTATTTCCTTCAGTGCTATTTCTTTATAACCTTGAAGGAAAAAAATCAGTTAGTTTAACTCTATGTCATTTTGCTTAAACTAAAAGTTTACAAGATCCTGAAGACTTATTCTATAGACTTTGAGATACCCAGTAAATACATTTGTTACTTTTATACAGTATGTGATTTTTAAAATATCTTTTAACTAATGCACTAAAATATTGAGTTCAAAAACTAAGTGTAGCAAGAGGAACAGCAGCTGGAATTTGAGCTCATTTTGGTTATTTACAACGTGTGTAATCAACTACCTGATGCGAGTTCACACGTATTTGAGATGGCTTAAAGAGCTGAAAGTATACAGGAAAAAGATACTCACAGAAAAAAAGAACAAAGAAAACCAAGTATAAAAAAGCCCAAGTGCTCATAGATCTATAAATGGATCAATAAACTGTGGTATATGTACACCATGGAATATTATGCAGCCTTAAAGAAAGATGAGACTTTACTTCTTACATGTTTACACAGGATGGAGCTGGAACATATTCTTCTTAGCAAAGTATCTCAAGAATGGAAGAAAAAGTATCCAATGTCCTGTCTTACTATGAAACTAATTTATACCTTTCTTATGAAAGCCATAACCCAATTATAGCCCAAGAAGAAGGTGAAAGAGGAAAGGGAGAGAAGGGGAGGGGGAAAGATGGGTGGAGGGAGAGTAATTGGTGGGACCACACCTATGGTGCATCTTACAAGGGTACATGTGAAATTTACTAGGTGTAGAATATAAATGTCTTAAGACAATAACTAAGAAAACGCAGTGAAGGCTATGTTAACCAGTTTGATGATAACCTTTCAAATTGTATATAAAACCAGCACTTTGTACCCCATGATTACATTAATGTACACAGCTATGATTTAATTTAAAAAAATCCCTAGTATAAATAATTTATAAAAATGTGACAACAAGGAACTTCTGTAAAAATGATCTACTTCAAGAAATAGCTTACTTTACTCCTGAATATAAACTAATTTCTGTAATTAGTCATCTAAATTTGGTTGTGTGAACTGAAGTAGGAGGTAAACTGCAGTCAGGATACTACAGTCCTTATGGATTACCAAGGCGAATCAACATCTTCTAGGTCAGTGGTTCTCAACCCGTGGGTCGCGACCCACAGGAACTGTATTAAAGGGCTGCGGCATTAGGAAGGTTGAGAACCAATGTTCTAGGTGCTGATGCATGGCTAAACCTGGGGGCTGCTTATCAACTTAAAAAGATGACATCATTGGTGTGTAACTTATGTTTACTACAGCATGGACGACTGCTTTGATTTTGTTACTGTTTTTGTCAACAGTAACAAAATAGGCCTTGAATAGGTCACTTTGACCAATTACTATTTTTTGTTTGTTTTCAATTTTTTCATCAGTTAGTAATTTAAAATCCCAACAAAAAATAACAACATTTAAGTCTTTAATTTCCCTAAATCTGTACATGGCATTTCTGGGAAGAGAGCAAGCATCCTCAGAGCTCATTTCTGAGACCCTTAAAGAAGCTTATAGAGAACTGGTGAAAATTCTTATCACTTAGGAATCAAGAAACAGAGTCCATGATTTGGTCTGGAATCATTCTGAATTTTTTTTTTAACCTATTTGCTGTATAAGCTAGCACTAGGAAATGTCTATGTTGGGGAAAGATAGAAAGGAGGGTACACGTTAACATAATATAAAATTAGAAAAACAACTTTTTACATTCTGGGTGAAGTAATATGTTTGCTTTGTAATTTTCTCATTAATAATATTTTATCATGAAACTTATCTCTAAATGACCTTACCTTAATATTCTAATATATTATTATCCAGTATTTACCTCACTGGAGAGCTGAAGCTTACTTAAAATAATTTATTCAATATTATACCTAAGAGAATTCATTTGAAGACAGTCACACCTATAAAGTAGCCTTAAAAGCTTGAAAACTATATATTAAAAATTGTCTCTTAATATGTAACATACAAATATATGCTGTGATATTGGGATTCTTAATATTAAACACTTAAATATTAAAGCGTATTTTGTTTTTTCTTGGGACTTAAGAGAATCACATTAACTTAAAAATAATTCAAAATATGTTGAAGTTAAATAATATTTGGGGACATTATCTTAATTGGCAATATTGTACCAGATGGAAAGAGATGACAGCATGATCTAGGCATGGTAGGCAGGTAAATTACGGGTGGAAGTGAAGAATTAAGGAGAATTGAAAGGCCAAATACAAAACTGACTGCAGACCCCAATGTGATATTGGTTTTAACATTTGGTTTAGAAGGTGAGGTTACTGCCTGGTGATGATAGTTAAATATATTCTCTAACTATAATCTGATTTCAGGTTGACTAGAATTTTTGGATCTTTCCCTTTTAAAGATCTTAGTTGATCCTGATAAAAAGATCTTGAATAGCCTGTCACTACAGAAAACACCAATTGTTATTGAATAAGTAACAAAATAGCTATGATTAAAAAGGGGTTGTTTGTTTTCCCTAAAGAAATGAATTATTGTATGCAAAACTCTTAATGGTAAAAATCAGTGAAAACACTAAACAGGCTGAGTGCAGTGGCTCATGCCTGTAACCCCAGCACTCTGGGAGGCTGAGGAGGGTGGACTGCTTGAGCTCATGAGTTGGAAACCAGCCTGAGCAAGTGTGAGACCCTGTCTCTACTGAAAATAGAAAAACTGAAGCAAGAGGATTGCTTGAGTCCAAGAGTTGGAGGTTGCAGAGAGCTATGATGCCCTAGCTCTCAAGCTATAGCTTGAAACCCTGACTCAAAAAAAAAAAAAAAAAGTAAAAGAGAACAATGAAGCAATTTGTATGATGTGAAAAGCAAGATGTTCCCTATATAAATATTAACGTATGTTCTCTTGTCATCAGTATTTGGTCAGTGACAGGCAAGAGAGATGGATGGATCACAGATCACGAAAACATTCAAGAAATTAAACAGAAGTCAGAGAAAACAGAAAAGGAGGGATAAAGCAGATGAGTCATTAACAAAATATCAAAATAGTAGATTTAAATTGAAATATACAAATACCATATAATGACATGAAATATTTAAATCACATGACCACCTCAATAAATGGCTGAGATTGTCAGATTAGATCAAAAGCCAGATAAAACTCTGCACTGCCTACAGGAATCCCACTTTAAGCATAAATACACAAATAGATCATAAGTTAAAGAATGCAAAGTAGCGTGCTGTGGTCATATTAACTGACAAAGGAAAACATTACTATTATAACTAAACAAAACAGATTCAGAGCAAATAATCCTAACATCAGTGAAGATTACTTCATGATAAGAAAGTACTAGATTAACTTAATAATTCTTTTGATTTTTGCATCAAATGGTTGGAACTCAAAATTTAGGACATCATTTCTATGATGTAATTTATCATATGTTATCATATCACATTATGTTAATGTATCATAATGATGTTAATTCTTTTTATTTTTGATTATAATATGGTTATTGAAGAAGATGACATTAAGGGACGTGAGATGAAGAGCATGTAGGAACTCCATAGTTATAATTTTTTATAATCTAAAATTATTTTAAAATGAAAAGTTTATTATCCTAAGTGAAATACGTCAGAAACAGAAAAGCAATTCTGCCCATTCTCACATAAAAGTGGGAGTTAAGCAGTGAGGACAGGTGATCACACAGGGAGTGGGAGGTAACCAGTGAGAACACGTGATCACACAGGGAGTGAGAGGTAACCAGTGAGGACACGTGATCACACAGAGAGGGAGAATGGACACTGGAGACTCAGAGGGGGATGGTGTAGGGCTAGAAGGAGGAAAAATTACCTACCATGTACAGTGAACCCTATGCGGGTGATATGTACCCTGAAGCCTTTACTTTACCACTATAAAATACATCCATTTAGCCAAAAAGACAATTTTGGCCCCTAAATCTATTTATATATCACATATTACATACAATACAAATAAATAATAAAAATTTCTTTTTGAAACAATTCAAAATGAAACACCTGGTTGTTTACTTTAAGAAGAAATAAACACATACATCTTTATAATTTTCAAGTACTGGCTTAAATAAACTTGTTTTCAATATTGATATAACCCAAAATAGAAAACCTGGTAAGAATAAAGGAAGCTTGTATAACATTATCAACCCTATACCTAACTGGCATTTATGGACCATCCACCCGAGTACACTGCTATAAACATTATTTTCAAAGAACATAAGTATGTATGTATATAAACCCGATTTAGGTCATAAAAGTAGGATTGATTCATTTAAAATACTCAAGTCACAAAACACAAAACATAGAATTTAACTGGAATGAAGTAATAGAAGGATTCATGGAAAATACCCATATTTTTGAAAACATTTCTAATTAACCTTCTAAATAACTCTTGGTCCAACAGGGAAGAAAATGAAAAATTAGAATTGTCTCAAATCAATATTTTTCAGTTTTTCATTTAAGAAGAGGGAAAATGAAGAGGGAATGAAGATCAATGTTTAGAAAAAAAGGAACATTTTTAAAAATCAGAAAATAAAATAAAATAAAAAACCAGAACAGGAAATAATAAAACAGAAAAAAAATCAATAGATAAAATCAAGGAGAATGAAATGTGAGTCTGAAGAAAAAGAAAACTGATAAGGCTCTCGCCTCAACTGGCCAGTAGGTACAAAAAGAGCAAAGTTGTCTGTACACTTCCCATCTCAGAGGTGAACGTGGCAATAGCACTGCAGAGTCTACAGATAGGAAAGGATAATAGGAGAAGGTTGTAAACAACTTTAGGTGAATAAAAACCTAAAAACTTTATGAAATGCACTGTTTTCTGAATGGTACCTGTTATCAAAGTTGTTGCTAATAGAAATAAACTGATTAATTCCATATTAAACAATTTGAGTATGCAATTAAAATTGTTTTCATCTAGAAAATATTAGGCCCAGATAGCATTAATGATGAATCCCACCAAACACATAAAGAATGTTAAATAAAACCAAGTTGTAAAAAAATCTTACAAGAATTTCAAGGGATGGAAATATTTCCCAATTTATCCCAGGAGGTTGTATTACTCTGATAACAAAACCAGACAATGGTGTTGCCAGAAATGATCATTACAACACATACTTCCCCTGTTGAAGCCTACGAAGGAGCTGTTGTTCAAAGTTTAGCAATCAAATTCTTTTAGACAATATTCCTTTAAAAAAATTAGCAATGCCAATTTCTGGTACAAAACTTAAGGAGCTTAGAAATCACGACTCCCATTCACATAAAAAGAAAATAAATTGAACCAACTGAAAATCAACTCATTTTAAAACCATTAGAGAATTGAGGACACAGGAAAACCACTGTCCTGAAAAGGGCAGTTTCTCCTGGACACTGAGCAGTACAGCTCCCTGCGGCTGACCGGGAGAGAAGCTCAGGGAAGAAGTCAGATGCTATGGCCATTAGCGGCAGAAATATTTAATCTGCAATTGACCGATTTCTGGACACAGGGTGGGCAAACTTGAACGTTAAAAGCACCAGGGTGGTGATCTCAGGGGCAGTGGGTGGGGGTGGGGAGAATAGTACATCTTTGTGAGTTTTACCACCTGGAGCTTCACCAGGTTGTCAGGGTACAAATCGAGGAAAATTTCTCTCTTGCTTCTGGTAGCAAAAGAGGAAATCTAACCACTTTAATGTATGCCCATGACATCTGTTCTCCTGGAGTGGGAAGGGAGGGGGAGGTTTGATAGAGGAAGGGCACAAAGGTATAAGCCAAATCTATGAAGTATAGATCATAAATGTCTTAACACAATAATCAAGTAAATGAGGTGAAAGGTATATTAATGAGTTTGATGTAAGCACTCCAAATTGTATTAAAAAATCAATACATTGTACCCTACATATGCATAAATATGTTCATGATCTATGTGTATATGACTTAATTTAAAAAAAGTTGAGAAAAAAGTAAAAAGGATTGCCTTTAAAAAAAAAAGAATATATTTTTCCAGCCAAAATCTACTTGGGTTTTACCAGTGCCTAACTGATCCGGGGGAAAGGAAATGGCCGATCAACTCTAAGCAGCCTCTGATGTGAGTGAGGCACACGCAAGATTCCAACGCCCTCTTTCCTTCTTGTCTCACCTCAGGATCGAAAATGCAAAAGCTGAGAAGAGTTTGTAAAGGTCACCACCCAGGGACAGAGGCTCCCTGAAAACCTGAGATGTAATCACAGTATAAAATGTTTCCTTGTCCCACACCTTTCCACCACATTGGATCTGACACCTGTTTGACAACAATGCATTGTGGCTACAATAAATGCAAAGTTAAGTTTCTATTTAAGACTTTGGGGGGAAACTCAGAGACAGTCAAGAGACCAAAGCAAGGAAACTAGAGGAGATGGCAGCCCTGTGACCTGCGGCTGCAGCACACAGCACGCACAGTCTCCCAGACAGCCGGGACAGCATACGCTACGTATTAAAAACCTCCTCATTTTCCAGCTCCATCCTTCTTAATGGCTGCGTAGTATGCCTTACTCTCTTGAAACCACATTTCACATTGAGAAAAGGTGCTTTCCCCGTAACACAGGTCATGCCACTCGCTTGCTTATCACGTGTCACTGGAGAACTGCAGCTTCCAGGACACAGTCCTGGCAGTTCACTCAGCACCAGCCCTCATTTGCTTCTCTAGCCCCTCATTATTTGTGAATTCCATATTTGCAAATTCACCTCTTCCATAAAATGTGTGTGTAACCCCCCAAGTCAATGCTCCTAGTCACGGGCAGACATCCACAGAGCAGGGGAAAGAGTCAAGTCACCTGGTGCCCCCATCCTCCTGCTCTGCCCTCTTGTTCCAGCTCTCCTTCTGTAGCAGAATGTCCTTTTCATGACTTATCAGTGCCATGCTTTTACATTTCCGTGCTTTTTGTTAGTGATTCCTCTGTTTAAAGTGGCCCCCCACAGGTATAATGAAGTGCTGTCTACAGTCTGTAAGTGCAGGCTGTGGTGTGCTGAGGGAGAACACACTCGTGTGTTCGCTGAGCTCCCTGCAGGCACAAAATACAGTGCTGTTGGCATGAGGGTGACGTTAATGGATCAACAATAAGGTACATCCAGGAAATGGAAGAGGAAATTTGCCTCTGTACACCAGGCTCCTCCAAAAAATGCTAAAAGTAACATCAATACTACACGATGAAGCTATGGAAAAGTGGTTAAATTTGTGCATTTGTAAAATGATGTCTGATTTTTAAAATAGAGTGGACAGCATTGTTGTGAGGCCGAAAGCCAAAGGCATTGATGGTCAGGAAAATGTCAAAACCTCTCAGCTGGTGCTGGCTGGCTGGCTGGCATGTTTCAAAAGGTGACGTGATAAACTCGCAGGTGAGGCAGTTTCTGCAGATCAGGAGGCTGCAGAAGGGCTGTAAAAACACCTGCTGAGTGCCACAAAAGGACACGGTGATGGGACAAGTAGGTTTTTCTCACTGATGAGCCCGGCATAATTTACCAGGAAGATGACAAATGAGCCTATGTCACACAAGTGGTCTTTCAGCTGATGAAAATGTTGTGACCAGAAGCTCCCGAGAACCTAAACTTGTATTCCCCTGGGAGACATAGCTTGTCATCTGCTACTTCAGGGTTGGAGGCAAGTTCATAGAACACAGCTACCTCGAATCATAAATCGTGAGAGTGGCTGTGTTTCCCACTGTTGCTGCCTTGGGGGCTGCATCCCCACGGACTCTCTGTAGCTGCCTGAAGATGCTTTTCCTGGGGCAGCCCTCTCCTCTCTATCTACTCACCAGATTCATCCTTTAAACCTCAGCTCCAGGCTCCAGTCATGCCCAGGAAGCCTCCCTGCGCCCCACCCCTCAGGCGATTGGGATTCTCCTCTTCTCTGGGACTTAACTTGCTGCACACAGGCTTCTGGCTTAGCTTTTCTCAGGTTCAGGTTCCCTCCGGCTTGTGTCTGCCTCTCCTACCTGTCCTTTCTTTCTAGCTACACACATTCATGTGTAAGTATACATTTATATATGTGTATACATTAAGATGTATATTTTGGAGTTTGCAGAACCCAACACTCCAAGGTGTTTCTTATGTTGGGCTTTTATTTTAACATTAACCAATAGTACCATGCCTATTGGATTGATTCTATGTTGCTACGTGCTGATATTTAGCAGAAAGCCTGGCCCATAGAAAGGACTAGTAAATATTTGTTGAAAACAAGTAAAAAAGGTTAACAATATTTATTCATTGTACCTAATTGATGTTTCTTGGGTCATGATTTTTTAATAAATAAAGTAGCTTTAAATTAACATATTAAATTAAGAGCATGTTATCTTAAACATTTAAAAAAAATTCCTCTGACTACTCCTCTTTTTTTGGGTAGGTGCAGATTCTCACTACGTTGCTCTCTATAGAATGCCGTCACAGCTCACAGTAACCTCCAACTCTTGGGCTTAAGCGATTCCCTTGCCTCAGCCTCCTAGGTAGCTGGGACTACAGGCACCCACCACAATGCCCAGCTATTTTTTGTTATTGTTATCATTCTTGTTTAGCAACCCTGGCCGTTTTCCAACCCATCAGCCTCAGTGTATGTGGCTGATACTGTAACACTGTGCTACTGGCACCAAGCCTGACCACTCTTCTTCTTCTTCTTTTTTTGAAACAGTCTCAACCTGCTGCTCTGGGTAGAGTGCTGTGGCATCACAACTCACAGCAACCTCAAACTCCTGGGCTTAAGCAATTATGTTGCCTCAGGCTCCCAAGTAGCTGAGACTACAGGCACCTGCCACAACACCTAGCTATTTTTTTTTTTTTTTTGCTACAATTGTCATTGTTGTTTTAGCAGGCCCGGGCCAGGTTCAAGCCCATCAGCCCCAGTGTATGTGGCTGGACCCACTGAGCTATGGGTGTTGCCCTGACTACTCTTCTTAATTGGGGCAATCTGTAATAAAGTTTTGCAGAGCAAAATGAATTTCAACTTAGCTCAAATTGTATAATTAGAAATTTGGAAGAAGTGGTCTGAACTGATGAGTTTTTATTATGCTCAGTCTAATTCTAGAATAGTAGAGCCAAAAGAGGTCTTAATTTATGCCTGTTAAGTAACCTCTTCCAGGTGGGCCAAGGAAATAGCAAGGGAAGGAACAGAAAACCTCAGTAGGCCCAGGCCATGTGGGGTCCAAAATGAGGGTCCTTTGCAGCTCTGAGATTTCCTCTAGCTGTCTTCTCTGAGCCAGCTCCTTCTACTCCCTCAGGTGGGGCTGCTGCTATGGAGACTCGGCCACCCCAGCCCTGCTTGGTCATGGCTAGTTCTGGCTCATATATTTCTGCCACTATTTCTCCTGCCTGCCTCATGCCTCTGCCCACAGTAGCAAGTGCTCCTGGTCTGTCTCTACAGTCTCAAATTCAATTCCCAGCAAAGAAAGGATATGATTGCTTTGGATAGTTACCTTCCTTCTCTCTGTGCAGGGGTTCTCCCATCAGTCCTCCTGGAGCTGGAGGCTGCCCCATGAATGAGCTGCCTGTCGGCAGAGAGCCTGTAGGCCTGTCACACTACTAGGAGCTCCTGTCTGAAACAACAGTGGCAGAAACCAACACTCAAAAAGTTAAGGGGTCCTTTCAAAGCTCCCTACAGTATGGGTCTCTGAAGCACACCATCTTCCTAAGACTAAGAGTTGTCTAATTGGCTTGTTTCTTTTGACCTGCTCCAAATGTTTGGGTTAAGCCTACAAAGCCTGGATTAACAGCCACATCTGGTTTATGGAATGTTTAAACATTACCACTGTGTCTCTTATCAGAATTGTTTATGGTTAAAATTTAAAGTTATCTGATATCACTGGCTTGGGCCTAACGCTGCCCCACAAGAGCCCTCCCCACTCGTCCTTCTCACTCCTCTTAAGGCAAAAGACACAAAAGACCTAGTTAGCTCCCCCAAAATTCATGCCGAAGGACCCTAACCCCCAAAGCCATCTGGGAAAGCTGTGGAATTTACCCACCCCTTAAGGTCCCATACAAAAGGGTTCTCTGGCAGGGCACGATGGCTCACACCTGTCACCCTAGCACTCTGGGAAGCCAAGGCAGATAGATTGCTTGAGCTCACAAGTTTGAGACCAGCCTGAGCAAAAACGGAGACCACCTTCTCTACTAAAAATAGAAAAACTGAGGGCGGAGCCAAGATGGCAGACTGCAGCCAGCTTTTTACAGAAGCTCCCGTCCAGAAGGAGGCTGAAAGGACAGAAGTTTAGCTAATTAGCTGATGGTTTGGAGCAGAGCCAAGAGAGAAGATTGAGGAGCACACTT
>CAUYQV010076481.1:0-27190 GCA_963574575.1 Galagoides demidoff
GGTCCCAGCTACTTGGGAGGCGGAGGCAGGAGACTCGCTTGAGCCCAGGAGTTGGAGGTTGCTATGAGCTGTGATGCCATGGCACTCTACCCAGGGGGACAGCTTGAGGCTCCGTCTCAAAAAAAAAAAAAAAAAAAAATAAAGCTATTTGGTATACAGGTGTTTGGTTCATAATGGATGTTTTTCATTAATTTTGACTTTTGAAAATATTGCTTTAGGTGGGTGCTATGACTTACGCCTGTAATCCTACTACTTGGGAGACCAAGGCAGGTGGATCACCTGAGCTCAGGAGTTTGAGACCACCCTGACCAAAATCGAGACCACTGTTGCTACTAAAAACATAAAAACTAGCTGGGCAATGTGGCAGGCGCCTATAGTCCCAGCTACTCTTCAGGCTGAGACAAGGGGGTCACTTGAGTCCAAGAGTTTGAGATTGCTGTGAGCTATGATTTTATAGCACTCTACTCCAGGTGACAAAGTGATAAAAAAAAAAAAAAGAAAAAAAATGTTGGGTGGTGCCTGTAGCTCAAGTGGCTAAGGCGTCAGCCAGATATACCAGAGCTGGCAGGTTCAAATCTGGCCTGGGCCTGCCAAACAGTGACAACTATAACCAAAAAATAGCTGAGTGTCATGGCGGGCACCCGTAGTCCCAGCTACTCAGGAGGCTGAGGCAAGAGAATTGCTTAAGCCCAGGAACTGGAGGTTGCTATGAGCTGTGATGCCATAGCACTCTACCCAGGGCAACAGCTTGAGGCTATCTCAAAAAAAAAAAAAAGTTGGGTGGCACCTGTGGCTCAAAGGAGTAGGGCGCCAGCCCCATATGCCAGAGGTGGCGGATTCAAACCCAGCCCCGGCCAAAAACTGCAAAAAAAAATGTTATTGATCTTGATTACTGAGATTTTTAGTGTACCCTTAACTTTTGTAATTGAGGTGAATGCCTCTCTCACTTCACCCTGCTCCTAGCCCTGCAGAAAAACCTTGTCCTCTAGAATCATAAACCATCCAAAACATTTCTGTTTGGAATAATATTAGTAAAAATAAAACATTCCACTCTTGCCTGGAGGATCTAGTCATTTCCACACAGAGAAAAGGCTTGATTTCCATCCCAGGTGTAGAGCTTCAGATAAGGGGTGTCTGGAGCCAACGATTCATAGCTACCTTTACTTTCCTGTTAGTAAAGAAAAACGACCTTGGGTCTACTTTATAGTCTGCACCTGATGCCGATCCTTTCACATACCAACATGCTTTGTTTTGGGTTTATCAAAACACTGCTTCAGGCTGGGCATGGTGGCAAGTCATGCCTGTAATCCCAGCTATTTAGGAGGCCAGAGTAGGAGGATTGCTCCCAGGAGTTCAAGACCAACCTGAGCAACATAGAGCCTGCTTCTACAAAAATTAGCCAGGCATAGTGATATGTACATGCCTATCGTCCCAGCTACTCCACAGGCTGAGGTGAAAGGATCACCTGAACCCAGGAGTTTGAGCTATTACATCACTGCACTCCCACCTGGGCAACAGAGACACTGTCTCTAAACAAACCAAACCAAACCAACCCACCAAACCAAAACAAACAAACAAAAAAAACACTGCTTCATTTCAGGGGTCCTCAAACTTTTTAAACAGGGGGCCAGTTCACTGTCCCTCAGACTCAACTTGGAGGGCTGGACTGCAGGCCCAGGGACGAGTCAGCTGCTAAGGAGGACAGGCAGCGGCAGCAAATCACCCAGCGGGGCGAATAAATGTCCTAGGAGGGCTGCACGTGGCCTGAGGGTCGTAGTTTGAGGATGCCTGATTTAAGCTTTACCTAAACTTCACTCTTATAGCCTATAGTAATCCATTCTTAAATCCTACAGTAATCCCAGTTATTCCTTTGTTTGGTGACACTATGATGATCAACAACCCTATTGACTGAAGGGTTAACTGAGACAAAGGGCATTCTGTGCAAAACCCAGGAAAACTGGAACAAATTCATCACCCTAGGTGAGACATCCTCACAATTCCTATGGGGTGTGGTTGCCCTTGCTGCAACGGGTTAATAAACTCATTTCTCTATGACTATAGATGGGACCCTGGGGAGCTTTATCCAAAGTCATAAATGTTCCAAGAGTTCAGAGGTCGAGTTTGGGATCAGTCCTAGTATAGTGAAAAAATGAAGAGGCCTGGTTCAGGCTGCACATCAGAGGGCATTGCTGGGCGATTAGTTAATCAAAGGCTGAATGCTGAATGCTAAACTATAACCAGAAAGACACTGATGGTGGAAGAATTATCAGGGCGCTAGATGTGAGGTCAGACTAGAGTAATACCAGTGGGGTTGGAATTTGGTCCAGTGGTGGTGAAAATGTTAACAAGGACCCAGATTTTAGATTTTGACAAGGGAGTTATTTTGGTGGATCAGGTAAATAGGTGACCAAGTTCAAGGGGCAATCAAACGAGCAGCAATGGCAGCAGAGTTAATAGAACACAGCAATTTGAGAGCTCTTGGCTTGGATCAAAGCTGAGGAGTTGTAGACAGACGGCACAGCTGGCCAGTGACTGTGTATGGGAGGTGGGATCTGGCTTCTGATGGCCAATGAGATAAAGCAGTAGTCTGTTACTAGGGAGAAGCACCTGTTACTAAGTGCCGGGTGGAAGGGACCAAATGATTAACCAATGACTGCACACACAGAAGTTGGGCTTTAGCCTTTTCAGCCTATGGTAGGTAAAGGTAAGCTGTTACTAGGTAGCAATTGACCCCGGTTGCCAAGTGAAGTGAGACAGCCAAAGTCTGAGAGGCTGTCGAAAGAGGGTGCAGCTGGCTAATGGCTGAGTGTAAGAATCCGGTTTTGGTTTTCCCAGTCAACCCCAGCCTGCCCGGTCAGTAAATAAGTAGAAGTCCCCCATTGTCCTCTGCAAGGAAAGAGCAGGACATATCCTGAGGGGGCGCAGATAGTTGGAGCAGCACGCAAAGCCAAAGCCCAGACTGAGGGAAGGGTGGAGGGTGCGGCATTAGGTTGCTTTGGACAGATGATGACGCAGCTGCCATTGGCCCTGTGTGGGAGGCAGCCTTTAGTTCCCATGGCCAATGAAATGCGAACATCTCTGTCACTAGGCAGAAATAATTTGACCGTTCCGAATTATACCTGGAAAAATAAAACATCTCAGGTGCGGAGGATCTAAATCACTGCAGAGCAGCACCCTCAATTTCTAATACAGGTAGGTGAAAGGAGGCAGAGAGTTAACATGAAGGGCAGACAAATGACTCATTAAAAAGAAAAATAAACAAGTGAAATTAACTTTAATAATGTGTTTTGTTTAAACTGCATACCCAAAAATTATCATATAAACATGCAATCCATTTTTAAAATTTTAATAAAATATTTGGGATTTGTTTTATTGTAATAAGACTGTAAAATCAGATGTATATTTTATACTGACAGAACATCTCAATTTAAAAGCTGAATATTTATCTGAGTTCTTTTTTTTTAAGCGTTCACAATTTTTATTAAATCCTAGTCTAATTTAACAATATTTGATTTTATAGACATCATCCCATGGTGAACAGAGTTAATATGTGAAAGAAAAACAAACAACTCACCTAAGTCATTATTTTCTGCAGACTAAGCAATAAGATAACCACAGAGAACACTATGTAGCAGCATACACTTGCTCAGAGTTTTTGTACAAGCCATGTTGCTTATCAAACTATATCTGCTAACATTTTAATACAGTAAGTTTAGTGATTGCAGTTCTCATGTAAGTACCTTATTGACATAACATTTTGAAAGGTTCACTAAATTTGCAAATCAGAATATATTCAAGGAAAACAGTGAAGAGTAAAATGAAAACTGAACAAAAATTTATGAGAAGAAAATGAAGTAAAGAAGAAAAAGAGTGAAATATCCTTGGAATGGAAAAGTCGAACAAGTCTATATATGTGCTTGGAACAGAACAGATCAAGTATTGATTTCACAAACCAAAAGTTGATAAACTCAATGCAATACAAATCCTTCTTACTGTAAAGGCTGAAGTGAAACTAAAAGGTCTATAAAATTGTTATTTTGGGCCTTAAACATTACTAACTCTTCTGATCAAAAAAGGCCACAACAATTGAGATTGTACTGTTGTGCCCGAAATTTCCCCCAAGTGGCCCCAACTGACAAATCCGAGACACACTCCGATGTAAAAAGCACGAGGTGAGATTTATTCAGACCCGGATCTGGGCTCTCCTGGCCTGCAAGCTCAGGACGAGCCTCGAACCCGGGGTGGAGGAAGTTTTTATGGGGTACAGAAAGCAAGAAGGGTAGGGTCGGATACGAGTACACTTTTGATTGATGGTTGATGATTTCACTAGTAAAGGAGGATTTGGATTGGTACAGGTGAGGGGTGGGGGATTTCTTAACTGGGGCTAGAGGTGGTGTAGCCTAATTAGGTAGTTGAAGGAGAATACCTGAATTTCAAGGAAGTAGAAACCTATTGCCTATTATGGGAGCTGTTCCAGGGGACTGATACTTATTGCCTATTATGGCAGCTGTCTGCCTAAGGTGACTAAATCAACAGCTCGATGGCTGTGCATCCGGGGTGGTGGGGGGCAGTAGGGAGTGGCCCTGCGGTTTAACAGAGCTTGTGCAGTAAACGACAAAATGGCGCTGGTATGGCCCTTACAGTAAGAATTTGCAAATACTTTCCATAGTCATTGGTGATTATGTTACTTTTATGATAAGATATTGTTCTTAAAATAACAGTGTTAAAATTTGCAAGATTATGGGCGGTGCCTGTGGCTCAGTGGGTAGGGTTCCAACCACATATACTGAGGGTGGCAGGTTTGAACCTGACCCCAGCCAAACTGCAACCCAGATTGTAGTGGGTGCCTGTAGTCCCAGCTGCTTGGGAGGCTAAGGCAAGAGAATCGTCTAACCCCAGGAGTTGGAGATTGCTGTGAGCTATGACACCACAGCACTCTATCCAAGGTGACAGAGATAGACTCTGTCTCAAAAAAAAAAAAAAAATTACAAGATTACTATTGTTTCAGTGATACCCCAGGATCTTAGGTAACTTCTCCAGATGAACTTTTCTCTTTCCAAAATAAAAAATGTGTAGATGTCAATATGGGATAGAAATATTTCTCTATTTTGGACTTTTAATTTTGAACTAATTTTAAAATTAAACATTGTGAAATAGCATATAGCATCCTTATGCCCTATACCTTTTGATCTGAAGGAAATTAGAAATAATTTACCCCAAAATATGTAATTTTGAGATGTTAGGCTGATGAAGAAGTCTCAAGGTCTCTCTGACCTTTCCTACTGACACCGTGGAAAGCCCAGTAGGTGCTGTGTGCTGGATGAGAAAAGAAGTTCTCTAGACCAAGATGAGGCTATAAAAGGGTGAGTTGACTTTATCTTTTAGAAGGAGAAGAGTGAGTGAAAGAGAAGACAGTGGGGAAAGGGGAGAGAAGAGAGCAGGGAGATGGTGTGGCATCCCGAAGAAAGATAAGAAGATGGCCTGCAGTCGAGGTCAAGTGGTTAGCTGAATTTAAGAGGGGACAAAGAAAAATGATAATTTCAGCCAAATTCATGAAGTTTTGTGAAACTGGCCCATCCCCTCTCCTCCACCAGGGCTGAAGACAGACTTTTTTCCAGGTGTTTCTGATCCTGAGGCCTGATGTCCACCCCACTGTTCATCTGGGACACTCAGGAACCATTTGAGCTAAAGAGAAAATGGTGAATGACAAGGAGCTGATGAAATTTTAAAAGAAAGGATTTATGTTTCCTTTTGTCCTTCTGGCTTCTTGTGGTTTGTGAAAACAGAAATGGCAGGGGAGCTGTTAGTAAGAGAAAGAGAAAAAAGCAGACAGAGACAGATTGGTTTTAGTCTTTACTGAAAAAAACTATGAGTTAATAATTGCTCTGTTATTTCACCATAAAGACCATCCTTACACCGACCACCGCCACCATCTGGAGCTCTCCCTAAATTCTTTAAATTTCTTCATCTGCCTGAGATGCAGACCCACATAAGAGAACAATTTTTCTTTTTATTCTTTCCCAGTAAGACCAGGAATGTGACCACACCTGAACAGATTCTAAGAAGGTGATGTCCCATCTCTCAGACTCATTTAAATTCTAAAGAACTATATTCACCACTTAATCACTGTTCCACATCCATTCATCCTCCCTAACAATCCTTGTTGCCCCTCAAAGAACTGGGAGGCCAAGGCAGGAGGATCACTTGAGGTCAAGAGTTCCAGATCAGCCAGTTCAAGATCAAGAGTAAGATCACTAAAAACAGAAAAATTCTCCTGGTCTTTTGGCAGCACATGTAGTCCCAGCTATTCAAGAGCCTGAGGCAGAAGGACCGCTTAAACCCAGGAGTTTGAAGTTGCTGTGAGCTAGGCTGATACCATGGCACTCTAGCCTGACATAACAGGGTGAGATTGTCTCAAAAAAAAAAAAAAAAATGTTTTTTGATATTTTTTACATTTTCATTATTATCCACTTCTGAATATTTTCTAATTTTCCTTGTGATTCTTCTTGAACCCATTGATTAAGGATCCTGGTATTATTCAATTTTATAACATGTAACTGTTTTTCAAACATTTTTTACTTCAATTTTCAATGTAATTTAAGTGTAGTTACAGAATGATTTTACCCATTTTAAATTTAATGAGACTTATTTTATGACTCACGATATAGAATAACTTGGTGAATGTTTTGTCTTTCCTTGAAAATAATGTGTATTTTGCAGTTTGAGATAAGATATCCAGTCAGGTCAAGCTGGTTGATAATGTTATTCAAGTTTTCTATATCCCTACTGTGTTTTTGTCTATTTTTCTAGCAAATACTGTAAATTTCCCTCTATAATTATGGGCATCTTTTTTTCTCCTTTCCATATTCTTTGTTTTTGATGAATGTATTTGCAAACTCTGTTCAGGAGTTTTATATATGTTGTCTTCAAAAATTGACTTATGTAATGACTTTTTTTTTTTTCATTGAGACAGAGTCTCACTTTGTAGCCCTCAGTAGAATGTTCTGACATCATAGCTCACAGCAACCTCAAACTCTTGGGCTCAAGCCATTCTCTTGCCTCAGCCTCCCAAGTAGCTGGTTCTACAGGTGCCCACCACAATGCCTGGCTTTTTTTTTTTTTTTTGTAGAAATGAAGTCTGGCTCTGGCTCAAGGTGGTCTCAAACTCCTGAGCTCAAGGCAATCCTGCCTCAGCCTCCCAGACTGCTAGGGTTACAGGCCTTAGCCACCATGCCCTGCCAGTAATGGCATTCTTTATCTGGCCGAAAAGTGTAATCAGCGGTGCCCAGAGATGGGAGCGGAGAAGTTCAGGCTGAGTTTATTGAAAGGAGAGGGTGATCCACCTGGACACTGCAAAGGTGGCATCTGTGCCTCAGGGATCATTAGAGACCCCTTTTATATAGGGCTTTAGGGGATGGACAAATTCCACAGCTTGCAGCAGAAGGCTTTGGTGAGTTAGAGTTCTTTGGGATTGGGACTAACTAGGTCCTATGTCTTAAGATAAAAGGAGGAAGAAGAGGAGTAAGTGGGGGAAGGGGGGGAAGAATTCTATGTGGTTTTATTAGCCCCCCCACCCCAAACACCAGCACTATGACTAACCTTGTCATGAAGGTTATTTTGTAGCTAAAGATTCTATCCTCCTATTTATTAGTACTGGGAGACCAAGGCAGGAGGATCACTTGAGGTCAGGAGCTCCAGATCAGCCAGTTGGAGATCAAGAGTAAGACCCTATCTCTACTGAAAACAGAAAAATTAGCCTGGTCTTGTGGCAGCACATGTAGTCCCAGCTATTCAAGAGCCTGAGGCAGAAGACCACTTAAACCCAGGAGTTTGAAGTTGCTGTGAGCTAGGCTGATACTATGGCAGGCTAGCCTGACACAACAGGGTGAGACTGTCTCAAAAAAATTGTTTTTTGATATTTTTGACATTTCTGAATATTCCTTATGATTTCTTCTTGAACCCATTGATTATGTATCCTGGTAGTATTCAATTTTGTAACATGTAACTATTTTTCAAACACTTTGACTTCTATTTTCAAGGTAATTTAAGTGTGGTTAAATTACACTGAATAGTGATATTTGAATAGTGTATCTTTTACCATTCTTTCACTTTTGAACAATGTCTCTATATTTTAAAAATATTATATACCATAATGTAGGGTCACTAGAGATTCATTGAGAGTACATGAAACCAGATTACACTGATTACATTTGTTAGGTAAAGTCCCTCTTATACTATGTCTTTCCCCCAAAAGGTGTGTCACACCAAGACCCCCACTCCCTCCCTCCTTCCCTCTCTCTGCTCTCCCTTTCCCCCACCCCTCACTGTACTAGATTATTAATGGTCCTCATATCAAAATTGAGTACATAGGATTCATCCTCCATCCATTCTTGTAATGCTTTACTAAGAATAATGTGTTTCACGTCCATCAAGGTTAATACAAAGACTGTAAAGTCTTCATCTTTTTTAATGGCTGAATAGTATTCCATGGTATTCATATACCATAGCTTATTAATCCATCCCTGGGTTAGTGGGCATTTAGACTGTTTTCACATTTTGGTGATTGTAAATTGAGCTGCGATAAACAGTCTAGCGCAAGTATACCTATGATAAAAGGATTTTTTTCCTTCTGGGTAGATGCCCAGGGTCACTGTATTTTACATAGGATTTTATTTTCATGACTTATTTATGTGGCTGGATATAATCTACCATTTTTGCTACTTATTTTCCATGTGTCCCAACTGTCCTCCTTTCTCCCTCTTGTCATGCCATTTGGGGGTTGAATTTTTTTTAACATTTTACACACTCTATTCAATTATTAGCTATATTGCTTTATTTTGGGGGTTGCTCTAGACTTACTATATTTATCTTTATTTTATCACAGTCTATTATCAGACATTATACCACTTTATGCACAACAAAAGCACCTTAAAGTAGTAAGCGTCTATTTCTTTCTTCAGTATTTGTGCTAGTAGAAATACATTTCGTTTCAATATATATTATAAACCTCATAATTTATTATTACTTTTTATATGTTAATTATCTCTTAAATTAACAAAAAAATTATAAAAATATTTTTGATTTTTCTACTGTATATTCTTTTGTATAAAACTGAGTTATGTCCAATGTCATTTTCCTCAATTTAGAGAACTTCCTCTAGTGCAGACGTCCTAGTGATGAAATGTTACAGTTTTTGCTTACCTGGAAATTTATTAATTTCAGCCTAATTTTGTGGGATATTTTCTCTGGGCATAGAATGGTAGGTGGTTTTTTTAAATGTGTACAATTTAAAGGTATTATTTTATTGTCTCCTAGATTACATCATTTTGATAAAAAGTCAGAGATGATTCTTTGTTCACACACACACACACACACACACGTATCTTTTCTCCAGCTGCTCTTAAGATTTTCTCCTTCTCACTAACTTGGAATAATTTGATTATGATATGCCTTGGTGTGACTTTCTTTATCTTTATCCTGCTTGATATTTGTTAAGCTTTTTGCATCTGTGGGTTTATACTTCTGTAGTTTTTTACCAAATTTGGAAAAAAAGGTAACCATTATTTTTAAAAACCTATTCTGCTTCTTCTTTCTCATTTTCTTTTGGATCTCAAATTATGTGTACAAAGTCAAGTGTTATGACCTTTCTTACTTTCCCATAGATCTCCTAGGCTGTGTTTAATTTTTATCAGCCATTTTTCTTTTTGTGTTTCATTTTGGGTAATCTCTAGTCCTAGCTCTTCAAGCTTACTGATTTTCTTTTTCATATTATCTAATCTGTTAATCTCACAAGTGAAACTTTCAGTTCAGATATGGTATTTTTCAGTTCTACAAGTCTTTGTTAATTCCTTTTTTGTTCATCTTAAATTTTTTTCTATTTATCTTATATTTGTATTTACTTTTAAATCTTTGGGTATAAATAAAATAGCTGTTTTTAAGTTCTTGTTTGCTAATCCCATTACCTCTATTATTTTGAGAGCTATTTCTATTGGCTGATTCTTCTCCTGGCCATAGTTCATATTTTCTAGCTTTTCTAAGTGCTTAGTAATTTCTAATTCAGTACTGAACATTGTGGTGTCACATCATTGACTGTTTGGATTTTGTTTTATTCCTCTATAGAGTATTTGGTTTGTTTCAGTTAGAGGTTATTTGTGTGGTCATCCAAAGCTTGTTTTTATGTTTGTGTGAATGGGTCTAGAGTAGTTTTTTCCTTTAGGGCTGATTTAGCCCTTCTAAGGCCTTCCAGTAATGCCACAGATATTAAACGACTTTTCTTCATTATTAATGGTCAGAATTTGAATATCTCCAGCATTCTGACAGTTCTCCCTTCCACAAGAGGTTGTGATGTGCTCAACAGTTTTGAATCTCAGGCAAAAACTCAAGAGGGCTTCTGAAGCCCTTACTCTATGCAACTCTCTTCTCTCTAGTACTCTGCTTCTCATAGTCTAGTTGTCTCAGTCTTCCTGTGAAGCGCAGTCTCCATCTCTTCAACTCAGTAGCACTGCTAAGCTCTTTGATATCCCTGTCCCTTTACCACAGACTGGAAAGTGTCTCCAGACAGAGAAGCAGAAAGATCATACTGCCTACTTCCTTGATTTTCCTTTTCTTGTAGATCACAGTCCTGTTGTGTGTCTGAACTATCTGAAAAGAGTTGTTTTTTTAAGTTGTCCAAATTCCCAGGTTTTAGCAGTTAAAGATCAAATCTGGCTACTGTATCATGGCTGGAAGCTGAAATTCTGCTGTTCCCATAGAGTTTCTTTAGGGGGGGATGGTATTCTTTCTCTTTACATTTTAAGCTTTATCCAATATATAGTGGAATTCTCATTTAAAAAAATTTTTTTTGCAGTTTTTGGCCGGGGCTGGGTTTGAACCTGCCACCTCCAGCATATGGGGCCAGCGCCTTACTCCTCTGAGCCACAGGCACTGCCCCATTCTTTAAAATTTGTAATAGATGCAGGGGATACAAGTTGAATTCTTTTACATGTATATATTATATAGTGCTTAAATCTAGGCTTTTGGTGTAACTGTCACCCAAGTAATGCATGTTGTACCCATGTGTAATATTTTATCTCTTTCTTATACCCACCCTCCCCCTTGGGCATCTCCAGTGTTCATTTTACCACTCTGTGTGTCCTTGTGGGACCATAGTTTAGCTCCTACTTATAAGTGAGAACATGCAGCATTTATTTTTCTGTTCTCAAGTTACTTCACTTGGGATAATGATCTCCAGTTCCATCCAAGTTGCTGCAGAAGACAATCATTCTTTCTTACTGTTGAGTAATACTCCATAGTGTGTGTGTGTACATATATGTGTGTATGTATATATATCACATTTTCTCTATAGACTCATCAGTTAATGGGTACTTAGGTTGCTTCCATATCTTAAGGATTGTGAATTGTGCTGTGATAAGCATATGAGTGCAAGTATCTTTTTTATATAATTTGTTTTCCTCTGGGTAGATATCCAGTGTGGAATTGAAGGAGCAAATGGTAGAGCTGCTATTAGTTCTTTGAGGAATCTCCATAGTATCTCCATAGACACTGTACTTACATTCTCATCAACAAAGTACAGGTGTTCCATTTACACTGCATTTGTGCCAGGATCTATTGTTTTTTTGACTTCATAGTAATGGCCATTCTAATTGGGATAAAATGGTGTCTCATTCTGGTTGTAATTTGCATTTCCCCAGTGATCAGTGATAGTGAGCATTTTTTCATATTTGTTTACTATTTGTATGTCTTCTTTAGAAAAATGCTTATTCGTGTCATTTACTCACTGTTTAATGGGGATGTTTGCTTTTTTCTTGCTGAGTTGAGTTCCTTGTAAATTCTAGATATGAGTATTAGTCCTTTGTCAGACATGTAGTTTGTGAATATTTTCTCTCATCATGTATATTGTCTATTCTTTTGATTATTTCTTTTCCAAAAGCTTTTTAGTTTAAGTCACATTTGTCTATTTTTGTTTTTATTGCATTTGCTTTGAGTATCTTAGTCATAAATTTGTGGCCTGGGCCAATGTCTAGATGATTTTTTCCTAATTTTTATTCTAGGATTTTTATTGTTTCAGGTCTTGGATTTAAGTCTTTAATAATTCATCTGCAGTTAATTTTTATACATGGTGAGAGATTGGGATCTAGTTTCATTCTTCTATAAATGGCTGTCCAATATTCTCAGAAACAAGTATGGAATAGTGCATACTTTCCCAAATGTATGTTTTTCCTGTTTCTTGAAGATCAGTTGGTTGGAGGTATATGGTTTTATTTCTGATTTCTCCATTTTGTTCTTTTGATCTGTGTGTCTACTTTTATGCTTATATCATGCTGTTTTAGTTACTGTAAACTTGTAGCATAATTTGAAGTCAGGTAATGTGATCACTTCAGTTTTATTCTTTTTACTAAGGGTTTCTCTGGTTATTGGGGAGCCTTTTTTATTCCACATGAATTTTAGACTTTTTTCTATTTTTTTGAAAAATGATGTTAGTATTTTGAGAAGAGTTTCATTGAATTTGTAGATTTCTTTGAAAATATAGTCATTTTAGCATTATTGTTCCTTCCAATCCTTCAGGATGGTTTTTCCATTTGTGTAATCTATGACTTCTTTCATCAGTGATTTCTAGTTGTTCTCTTTCTAGAGCTCTTTCACCTCCTTGTTAAATTTATGCCTAGTTTTTTTTTTTAATTGCAGCTATAGTAAATTGGATTGTGTTCTTGTTTTGGTTCTCAGCTTGGTCCTTGCTGGTACATAGAAATTTTATTGATTATTATACATTGATTTTATAAACCAAAAGTTTGCTAAATTTGTATTCAAACTAGGATTTTCTTAGAGGAAGCCTTAGGGGTTTTTAGGTATAGATCATATCATCAGCAAACACAGATAATCTGACTTCCTCTTTTCCAATTTGAATTCTCTTTATTTCTTTCACTTGCCTGATTGCTCTGGCTAAGACTTCAAGTACCATGTTGAATAGAAGTGGTGAAAATGCACATCCTTATCAAGTTCTGAGGGACATGCTTTCAACTTTTACCAGTCTAGTATGATGTTGGTTGTGGGTTTGTTATATGTGACTTTTATTATTCTGTGGTATGTTCCTTCCATGCCTAGTTTGTTGACAGTTTGTATCATGAGAGGATACTGGATTTTATCAAATGCTTTTCCTGCATCTATTAAGATGATCATAAAGTTTTTGTTTTAAATTCTGTTTATGTGGTGAATCACATTTATTGATTTGTATATGTTGAACCATCTTTGCATCCCTGGTATGAAACTTTCTTGAACATACTGAATTGTCCTTGTGATGTGCTATTGGATTCGATTTGTTAGTATTTTATTAAGGATTTTTATGTTTATGTTCTTCAGATGTATTGTGCTATAACTTTGTTTTTTGTTGCATCCTTTCCTGGCTTTGGTAGTAGGGTGATATTGACTTTGTAGAATGAGTTACAGAGAATTTCCTCCTCCTCCTTAATCTTTTGGAAAGGTTTTCAATAGGATTGGCACTAGTTTCTCTTTGTATGTCTGGTAGAATTTGGCTGTAAATCTATCTAGTCCTGGGATTTTTTTGGAAGGAGTAGGAGACTTGTCATCACTGAGTCAATCTTGCTGCTCATTATTGGTCTATTCAAGAGTTTTGTTTCTTACTGATTTAATACCAAGAGGTTATATGTTTTCAGGAACTCATCTATTGTTTCATCTAGGTTTTCTTTTTCTCTTTCTTTCTTTCTTTTTTTTTTTTTTTTTTTGAGACAGAGTCTCACTTTGTCACCCTCATAGAGTACTATGGTATCATAGCTCACAGCAACCTCAAATTCTTGGGCTCAAGTGATTCTCTTGCCTCAGCCTCCTGAGTAGCTGGGACTATAGGCACCTGCCATGATGTCTGGCTATTTTTAGAGCTGATGTCTTGCTCTAAAACCTTGCTCAGGCTGGTCTCGAACTCGTGAACTTAGGCAATCCACCTGCCTCAATCTCCTAGAGTGCTGGAATTACAGGTGTGAGCCACCATGCCTGACCCCTCTGAATTTTCTAGTTCGTAAGTGTACAGTTGTTTATAATAATCCCTGATGGTCTTTGCATTTCTATGGTATAAGTTGTAACATCTGCTTTTGCATTTCTGCTTATGTTTATTTGAATATTCTGTTTTCTTGATTAATCTAGGTAATGGCTTATCAATTTGTTTATGTTTTCAGAGAACCAATTGTTTGTTTCATGGGTCCTTTGTATTTTTATTGTTGTTTCTATTTTATGTAGAATTAAAAAATATATATCTTGACAACTCATGGGCACATAAGTAAATTACAATGGAAATTGAAAATATTTACAACAAAAATAATTAAAAGACTACATATTTAAACTTGTGAGATGCAAGGAAATTTAGAGCCTTAAGTGTTCATATGGGAAAAGAACAAAAATTATAATGTCCAATGTAAGAAACTAAGCAGAAGAACAAAAGAATAAATCCAAGTAAAGAAGAAGGAAGGAGATTCCAAAGATACAGAAATTTAAAAAATAGCAAAATATATAACAGAAAATAACAACTAGAATCCCTTGGTGAAGAAACCAAGGAGAAAAAGCTAAAAGACTTTCAAACTATATTAGAAATAAAAAGGGAATGAGGTGTAAAAAGGATAATAAGAGAACACAATATATAACTTTTGAAATTTAGATGAGATAAATTCTTAGAAAAAGATAACTAGTCAAAACTGATCCAAGAAGAGATAGAAATCTGAACAAGTCTGTAACCATTAAATAAATTCAATCAATAGGTAAAGTTTTTCCAACAGAGAATACATCAAACGTTTTAAAGCATGTTTTGCCAGACTTTCAAGGAACAGATCATTGCAGTTTTCACCAGTCATCCTATTAGACTCAATAAGTCATATTACCATTAAAGGAGAAAATATATGTAGTAGACACAAAAATTATATTAAAATATTTAATACCTACTCATGATTAATAGAAAATGCACTAGGAAAAGAAAAGGCATTTCCTTATATTAAGAAAGCATACTGATAACAATAAAAACAAAACCAAATGAAACAAAAAGTAAAGAGAGCAAGCATGATTTTTAATGCTGAAATGTTAAAAAGCAGTTAAAATCAGGATAAGGCAAGGATACCCCTGCCCACTAATCAGGTTTCTGTTTCACCATTGAACCAGTGGCCCTGGCCAGGGTGGTAAATCAAAAATACTATATTGAAATTATGAAGACTGGAAAAGAAGGAACAAATTATTATCATTTGCAGACTAACATGATAGTTCTACAACTGCAGTTCTAAGACCAGTTATTAGAAATAACAAAAGTATTGAGCAAGGTGACCTGCAAGTGTCAGAACCCGATTCCCAGGGATAAAAGGAGTAAAACAGTATTAATCTGGGGAAAAAAATACTAAGAGAATCCAAGAAGTACATGTAAAGTCTCCAAAAACATTTCATTAACAACGACGCACAGCACACATTTGGGTCCTACAAGTAGCCAGACGCCTTCCAGTTCTTAGCCTCCCAAAGCAGTGTGGCCATGGTGGCTTCTGTCCCCTGCCCCCACCACCCTGCTCCTGCCAGGACCTGCTCTAGCTGTTCTCACTGGTTAGCTCAAGATCAAAATGGAATATAATGTTTTCTTTCTTTGCAAAAGCTCTCGAGACCCCTCAAAGTTTAAGTCTTAAAGTGGAGAAAGCATTTGTTTCTGAGTTCATCCCTGGGGCCTTTATTCTTGCTACCTCCCCAGGAATAATGCATAGTATTTCCAGGCTCAGGTTCCTTTCTGACTTACCAAGAGCATCCAGGTAAACCTCTTTTCCCCTGGGAAACATTCTTCTGTTAATATTAAAGTATGAGAGCATCAAGATACTGTTTAGGTGTAGGGTAACAAATACAGACATATGCAGTAGGAAAACATTTTGTCCTATGATAAATCAAATTCCAAAACCAATAATCAACAGATTTAGAGTTAGAAACTAGTTTCTTTGGCTTGGCGGTTCTCAACCCAAGGCATTTTGCCACAGACACACCCTACACTGGGGAGGACGTTTGGCAATGTCAAGAGATACTACTGATTGTCACAGATTTAGGGGTAAGGGTTACTTGATAGAAGCTAAGGATGCTACTAAATAGCCTCTAACACACAGGGGATCCCCATCTCCAACAGAGAATTATCTAAAAGCTATAAACCATCATCACAGTAATAGTGAACAACATGGACATTATTACGCCCTTACTGTATCCCAGACACGGTGCTAAATGAACTGCACATCTTCTCATGGAAACTTCAGAGCTACTCTTAAGAGGAAGGAGCTAGTCATAAACCTATTTTACATATAAGAAAATTGAGTCTTAAAGAGATTTTTAAAAAATTGTGTAAGATCACCTAGTGGTGAAAGGATAAAGCTGGAATTCAAACTACGCTGTCTGATTCCAGGGCCAGAACTTTAAAATAGCTTAAACTTCCTTCCAAGTTAGGGCCAATGCCCTCATTTTATGGGTAACAGAACTGTATGGGATCTCAATGCTTGTTTCCCTTTCAGTCCTTAGAGTTAAATGCTATAATAACTCAGGACAGGCTTAGCCCAGAATTGTTTTTATATTGCTGGAGAATCATTTAGTTGAAGACTTGTATACCTTTTTCCTTATTCTACTGCAGTCCAACTCAACATAAAGTGACCTCCCTAAGGCCACACATATGGTTAAAAGGGGAGAACCACTCCCCATCCCCATGTATCCATCTCTGTCCCTCTCTCCCCCCCTCCCTCTATTTTCCCCCCTCTCTCTCCTTCTCTCCTCCTCTCTCCCCTCCCCCTTCCTTCTCTCTCTCTTTCTTTTTCTCCCTCTCTCTCTCCCTCCTCCTCTCTCTCTCCTCTTCCCCTCCTCTCTCCCTCTCTTGCCCTCTGTCTTTCCCCTCTCCTTCCCCTCTCCTTTTCTCCTTCCTTCTCTCTCTCTTCTTTTTCTCCTTCTCTCCCTCTCCTTCTCTCTCTTTTCTCTCCTTCCCTCTTTCCCTCTCTCCCTCTCTCTGTCTCCCATACCCCTTCTCTCTCTCTTCTCTCCCCCATCTTGCCCCTCCCTTCCCCCCACCAGGCATCAATCTAGCCACATTTGATTCTGCCTCCCAAAGGGATGTCTTTTGATGCTATACCTTCTTCTCCCTTCTGCCCATGACTATGCTAAAAGCAGAGCCTGAGACAAGGGTTTGTGTGCAGGTAGTTTACTTGAGAGGTAATCTCAGGCAACAGGAGTGAGGCAAAGTCACAGAGAGAGAAAAGCCACCAACAAGGTATATTAAGTTACTGAGCTTGCTGCTGTGGATAGTGGGGCTCCCGTCTCCACTGCTTTAAATCCTCACATTTTCCAGCTGCACTGGGACTTGGGCTGAAAATAAATGGAAGATAATGGAAACATGTGGATGAGTACCACATGCTTGAGAAGGGACACTCACAGAGAACTATCCGCCACACCTCCTGCTGAATTCAGAGCTAGGCCTAAAGGATAAGAACCCATTTCTTCTGACAAAAACAGCAGGTGCTCAGGAATTTCTCAAGCTAGTTATGGGCCTTCTTCGGCTTTGGATGAATAATGCTGTGCTGGTACACCACTGTGTGATGAGGGGGCCCTGGATGGTTTACATGCTACACATTTTCTTCTTGATGTTCTGCTTCCTCACTTTTCTTCTTCCAATATGGTGCTGGAATTATCTGGTTTTTCTGGAAAAGTTCTGGATGAATCTAATCAGCAAAATGCAAATCTTAAGGCTCCAGATCCTCATGGATACTTTTTTTTTTTTTTTTTGAGACGGAGCCTCAAGCTATCCCCCTGGGTAGAGTGCCATGGCATCACAGCTCATAGCAACCTCCAACTCCTGGGCTCAAGCGAGTCTCCTGCCTCCGCCTCCCAAGTAGCTGGCACCACAGGTGCCCGGCCATTTTTTGGTTGCAGCCATCATTGTTGTTTGGTGGGCCCAGGCTGGGGATTCGAACCCACCACCTGAGGTGTACGTGGCTGGTGCCTTAGCCAATTGAGCCACAGGCGCCGAGCCAATACTTTTTTTTTTGAAACAGACTTTCACTCTGTCACCCTGAGGAGAGTGCCATGGCATCACAGCTCACAGCAACCTCAAACTCTTGGGCTTAAGCCATTCTCTTGCCTCAGCCCCTCAGCCTTTCAAGTTGCTGGGCACCTGCCACAATGCCCAGCTAGTTTTTCTATTTTTAGTAGAGCGCAGGATCTCACTCTAGCTCAAGCAGGCCTCGAACTCCTGAGCTCAAGCGATGCACCTGCCTGGACCTCCCAGAGTGCTAGGATTACAGACGTGAACCACTGCCGCTGGCCCCAGGCCCCTCATGAATACCGTTGGAGAGGCTAATGATGAGCAGTTGACTAGTCTGAAATTGAGGGAATGTGTACCTGATTAATAGAAGCCAGCTTTACAAATCCAGCCTGCTGCGAAGTCCCACTGTTGTATGCAGGGTGATAAATGCCAGCTGCTTCTGCCCTGAGACAGGCTAACAGTGAGAAGTGTTACACGTAAGTGCAATTATAAAATGAGAGCAATGTCATGTGGCAAAGTGGAAAACTGCTTTGAGTGTTCTTTTATTGTCTTTAAAAAAGTAGCTAACAATTATTGCGCACTTGGCATGCATTAAGTCATTCAAGACCTCCTTGGAAGAAGACTAAAGTATTTTAGAAGATAGAACAGTATTTGCTTTTAGGGAAAATAGAGGAAATTGACATGGAGAAGGGCTATAGAAGGGTCTTTAGGGTCTTCTGAGGAGCTGGCAACGTTCTTTTTTTTTTTTCTTTTTTTGCAAAGGTTTGTTTCCTACTCCCAGGTGGCAGCTACAGAGGTGTGCCCTTTTTAATAAGGAACACATTTATGTACTGTATACATTTTTTGGAAATGAATAATGTCTTATTATTTAAAGAAGTTAAAATAGTGAAAGTTTAATGACTAAATGGAAAAACTATAACTTCTGAGGAGAGAATAATGATAATGAGCAACTTTTAAGCCTTCTATTTGGATTATCTCATTTCATCCTCACAATGCCATATGAAATAAATGGTAACATTATTTTCCCGTTGCTAGATGAGGAAATTGAGGTAAAGATTAAATTGCTTGTCATTAGTGATACTGCTGGTAGGTTTTTAATCTCTGAACATGATACTTTTTTTTGTTTTTTTGAGACAAAGTCTTACTCGGTCTCCCTGGGTAGAGTGCTATGACATCATAGCTCACAGCAACCTCAAATTCCCAGGCTCAAGTGATCCTCTTGCCTCAGCCTTCCAAGGCTCCCAAGGTGGGACTACAGGTACTCACCACAATGCCCAGCTATTCGTTTATTTATTTATTTATTTAGCAGAGACATGGTCTCCCTCTTGCCCAGGCTGGTCTTGATCTCCTGAGCTCAAGCAATCCATCCACCTTGGCCTCCCAGAGTGCTAGGATGATAAGTGTGAGCCACTACGCCTGGCCTAAACATGATACTTTTTGAAGTATCAAGGCTGACCCATTAAAGTGAGGTGCTTAGTAGCCTCTTGGTTTATTTAAAACCTGAGCAAGGTCTATGCTAGCTCAGTTGCTCAGACTGAGTCTTAGATCTGCAGAACCTTGAAGCCTGGAAGTGCAAAGGACAAGGTGTACCATGGGAGGAATTCAGCCACCATGTTGATTTGGAGCCACTAACATTCTGCCACTTATCCCCAGTCTTTTGGATTTCCCTTTAAATTAAAGGTCACTAGTCGTTGGCCAGAGTAGGTGGCTCATGCCTGTAATCCTAGCACTCCAAGAGGCTGAGGTGGGTGGATTGCTTGAGCTCAGGTGTTCGAGAGCAGCTTCAGCAAGAACAAGACCCCATCTCTGCTAAAAAATAGAAAAAAAATAGCTGAAACTCAGCCTTGTCTGATGTCATGTGGATTTGTTTGTAAAATGGATGTCCGTGAATAATCTCAGGGGACTATTACTAAAAGGCAGTAAATATCAAATTAAAATACATCAGCTCTTAAAGGACTGAATTTGAATTCCAGTCACCATCTGACCTTCTTGATTCCATCGAACAAATTTTTATTTAGCACCTGTTTTGTAACTAGTTAGTATACCTCGTAAGTTTCACAAAAATGTGGTCTTTGGTGGAGAAGATGGGATATATGTGAATGTGTGCATATTTTAAATCCCACTGACCAAGGTTTCTGAAATGGCATGTAACATAATTTGCAGTAATTCACCTCGTAATTGTAGCCTGCACAGGTCATATCCCTTTCTTTCTTCATTATGTTCATCAGAGATAGTGGCACTATCATCCATCTGTCATCCCCCAGCAATTGTAATCTCCTTTCTTAGACACCTCCTCTTCTACATTTTTGTCCCATCTAGCACAGAGCTGTGCATGTGCTAAACACTCAACAGATGTCTCAAATAAATCAAGGCAACCATAGCCTCTCCACTCAACTCTTGATTTTTACAAGCAGGAGGATAATTTTAAATATTTATGTTGCATGTATTATAGGATCTCATAGTACTCTCCTCCTTAAACCAATCTATAGTCCTCAGTGCTGTACCAGTAGAATCAACAAGAAATTCAACATTACCAATGAATTAAAACTTCAGAGACATATTTTAATCTTTTCTAAAAAGGAAAAGGAAAGTGGACTGAATGTATTCATAGGTTTTCTGCTTCCTCTGTTGTTCCTGCTCAGAAACGCCTAGGCTTTCATGGCTGTGTGAGGAAGGGCGCATGCTCCCCAGTTGTGATGGGGTACTGCAGCTCCCTTCATGTCCTTGGAAAGGCCAGAGCTACCTCGGCCTCAGAGAAGCAGTGTTATCCCAGTCCTGGTGATTTATTAAATAATATCTTTTTTCAACTCCCTGAGTTAGTTCATTGCTCTGATGCTTGTCCTGTGAGGACAGCATGGCTGGGGAAAGAGCCCAGATGCTGGTGCTAGGCCCCCATGGGTTTGCAAGTCTGTCCAGCCATGCACTTGCTTTGGGGACTATTCCTGCAATGCTCTGAGTCTCAGTTGCCTCATCTGTAAAATGGGAACCATAGTGTTTGGTTTTTTTAAAATGCAGTTTTATTTTATTATTTGTTTGTTTATTTATTTATTTATTTTTCAGGTTTTGGCCAGGGCTGGGTTTGAACCTGCCACCTCCAGCATATGGGGCCAGTGCCCTACCCCATTGAGCCACAAGTACTGCCCAACCATAGTGTTTATAATCCTAAATAGGAGGGAGAATACTTAAGAGTCCAAAGCACTGAGCACACGGTAAACCCTGAATAAATATTTATTCTCCCCTCATGGGAGGGTTCTCAGAAAACCTTCTCTCTCTGTCTTCCCTTTTCAGCCTTCCTTTTTTTTTCTAACTCAGAAGGAACAAAGTTAAAAAAAATTTTTTTTTTAACTTCTTTTTCACTCCAAGTATATTTCTCTCTCTCTTTCTTTCTTTCTTTCTTTCTTTCTTTTTTTTTTTTTTTTTTTTTTTTGAGCGCGTGTGTTTTGCATTTTTTTTTAGAGACGGAGTCTTGCTTTTGTTCAGGCTGGTCTCAAACTCGTACGCTCTAGCAATCCACCCACCTCAGCCTCCCAGAATGCTAGGATTACAGGTATGAGCCACCATGGCTGGCCTCCAAGCATATTTTTTATATGGTATAAGATAGCAAATTAATCCTTGTGCATGGTAAGAAATGCTACCGTTCCAGAGAAATACCCAGAGACTAGCATCATGTAATATATTTATGAAAATCCATTAATTTAAACTTATCTAACACTGGTTGGAAAACATCATTTTGCTTCCTAATTAACTTGAGATTTTTCATTTATAATGCTTACCAATGTCTTCCCTGCCCTTCCCCTTCCGCCCCCCCACCAATGTTACCCAGGCTGGAGTGCAGTGTTGTGATCATAGTTCACTGCAGCCTTGAACTCCTGGGCTCAAGCAATCCTCCTGCCTCAACTTCCCAGTAACTGGGACTGTAGATACACACTACCATGCCTGGTTAATTTTTTTTTTAACTTTTTGTAAAGACAAGATTTCACTGTATTATCCTGGTTGGTCTTGAACTCCTGATCCCAAGAGACCTCCCAAAGTGCTGGGATTATAGGCATGAGCCACTGCACCCGGCAAGGTTAGCAATTTCTTGATAATTTGGTTCCTTTTGTCATTTCATTGGAGGGCTACCATATCATCCTACACGTATTGAATTTTTTTGTGGGAAAGAGAATTTTCCCCAATTAGAGGAAGGCCACGCTACGTGATACAGGGGCACTGTTGAGAAAATATGCCTTCAGGGAAGCCTCTCGGGGTCCCTATACCCCAGCACAGGCCCTGGGGAAGAGGCCCCTGGGTCACCTGGCCCTGCAACCGTAACTCACATCCCAGACTTGGGTACTCCTCTGCTTCCTACAGAAGAGCAGATTCAGACCTTTGCACATGCTGCTGTCTGGGAGCAGCGTGCTCCAGCAGGTCCTTCCCGAAGTGGCAGGTCTGAGAAGGTCTTGGTTTAGCCTCTTGGACCTCAAACACCTCTCTTTGGCTCTGGGAATGCTTCCAGCAGAACAGATGTCATCATAGAAAGCTGACGCATATTCTTCTTTTTCTCACTTACTATTCCCTGTGCCATCTCCAAGGAATCCAAACTTGTAGAGAAAAAGTCTGAGTGGGAAGTGTGCCAAAGGCTTCTCTTTGCATAGAAACACCCAAGTCAAACTCACCTCTATTCGATTATGGAATTGCTTCCTAGAGATGCACCCTACCTGTAGCATGAGATCAACCTGCTGGTGACATACTTGGCAGAGGAGCTCATGTGCACCAGGCCCGTCTCTTGCCTTACCTCCTATTTAGTCTTCATTCTGGAATGGCTACTCCTGGTACCTCCTCTTCCCATGGAAAAAAAGCTTGCCTTGGCTAGTGTCTCAACGGTTTCCAAATCCTTTATTTATTATTACCATGTATAAAAGGTAAATGCAGAAATGTATTGTAATAAAGAGCTTTCTTCCTGGTCTACAGTCTAGTTCCACTAACCTCCTCCTTTCCCCCTCTCCTTTCCTCCCTCAGTCCCTCATTCTATCCTTCCCTGCCTTCCTTCCTAAAGAACACATTCCATTTCAACAAACTATGAAAACAGAAGACCCAGCAATATTAGGTGGGTTGTGTGACCCACACTGTTGAGATAGAACTTGGCCTGGAGAGTTGCTAGGAAAATGAGTCAAGTGCAGAGTACAGGAAGTCTGACTGTTGAAGTACATTGCTGGCTGCTAGAAGGCTGGCTTTCTCTCTTCTGCATCTTAGCCATTGAATGCAAGACCTCCTTGCTTCTTCCACAGACTGCTCTGTTCATTTCTTGTATGGCATTCTGCAGAGCGAGGATGGCACTGGCTGCAAAGGGCATGTCGTCCTTCCTCTCCTTTCTGCCCCAGCCCATTTGTGGGGAAACCAGGGTGTGTGCAGGAAATCAAGACGTTGTCTGTAAGGACTCAGTACAGTCCTCGTCGTTGTTGTCATTTTAGAGTATATCTTTCCCTCTTTGGAGGAAATCTTTTACCCAGCATGTGATGCCACCGTATTTCTTCACATTTTTATGATTCAGCTCAGTGACAGGTGATTGAGAGCTCTCTGCCAGTGCTGCAGGTGATAAAGAACAAGCCTGACTCTCTCGCCTAAAGAACATACAGCCGCAGGGTATGCAGACAGGTGTGCAAATGACAGCCACACAAGGCTGAACCAGAGAAGGGTATGAAGGAGGCATCGGCCCCCAGCCTGGGGAGAGAGTGATGTTAACTCAGGCTGTGAGCAGTCTGCAGAAAGAATTCTCAGCAGCTCAAGAGCAATGTGTTTTCTAGGTAGGGAAAGTAGTGCCAGCAAAGAACCACAGTGTGCCTGGAAGGAATCCCTAAAATGCTGGGTGAATTAGGGGTATGGGAACTGAGAGGGAGGTCTAATGGGGGACAGTATTGCAGAATGGTTAGGGGCATGGACTCCAGAGCCAAACTACTTTGTTCAGCTCCCAGTTTTGCCACTTAAATAGCTGGGTGACCTTGAGAAGGTTATTTAATGTCTTCATGCCTCAGTTTCCCCATCTGCAAAATGGGAATGATAGTGTCTCTTTCACAGGATGATTTTGTACTAAACTCGATCTAACACAGTTTCTAACATGTAGCTGTGGCAGTGGTAAGAAAGCCAGGTGGGAACAGGTGAGGCTGGCCACAGGAAGACACATCAGTAACCTCTTTCAATCCAGACAGGGCCTCCCCCAGGGCTGCGGCAGTATGCGTGGACAGCAGGGCTGCATGTGAAATGATAGAGATCACATGAGCCATATTTCACAGTGAATCTGTGAGGGAAGCCCCGAGAGAGAGACTGTTGGATTCAGAATGTACATCATGCGACATGGCGTTCAGGACTACTCTGGGCTTTATAGATACAACCAGGCCTATATGAGTATGGGTGTGTGCATGTGAACACACAGTCTGGTATGAAGTATTATAGGTACGATTGTGACACACCTGTGTTTATGATGTGACTATGTATTTGCTAGTGTGAGACAGCGAGGCCACTGTGATTCCTGAGCCTGACAGCCACTGCTCTCCAGTAAGGACTCAGCCTCGGGATTGGAATACTTGCTAGCACTTTCTGAATGGTAGACAATCCAATGAAGATTAAAGTCGGTTTTACAAAAACCACTTTTTACAGTTATAGTATGTAAGGACTTGATGTATTACGTCTCAGGTATCCTTGTGTTTCCAAAAGTTATTTTGAATTACGATTGCATAACCTGCTGATTAAAGCCCAAATCCATATTCAGTTTTTGTCTGCAATTAAGTGAAGTTGAACTCTCCCAAAGGAAGGAAGGGATGTGGTGAGCTTCCTCCACACCTGGTCTCAGAAGAGTTTGTGTAATTGCCCTCAAAGTAAGACTTTAAAAATATGTGTGCTCAGGGCAGCGCCTGTGGCTCGAAGGAGTAGGGTGCCGGCCCCATATGCCAGAGGTGGCGGGTTCAAACCCAGCCCAGCAAAAAAAAAAACTGCAAAAAAAAAATATGTGTGCTCATCAGCAGGGTGCTTGCAGGTTATCGATCCTGATAATGTCAAGCTACTGCTCTGTTGTCACACCCAATACAGGACTTTCCTGCTAGAGAGCTATGGGAACTTGTTTATCTAACTTTGAAGAATTTTAGTGACAGTTGTTGAAAATGGAGGAATGCATAGATGGAGGTCCATTGTACTAATCCCTCTACTTATATTAAGCTGATAAGAACAGATACTATACTTGATCTTAGCCAAAAGGCTGAGAAGCAATTAATCTCTCTGCTTTTAAATACTTAAAATCTTTTGTGTGTGGTGTTTTTTAATCTTAAAGGAGAATTCAACTCTTGGAAATTGGCAGATACTGTTAGGAACCACTGCCCAGAAAGTGTATAGTGTGATTTTAGGGCCATTGGAATGACCTCTTATCCAATCTAGCCTCATACTTTCGGTGTTAGACTGGCTGCCTAAGTCATTGTCTTTAGTCCATTAAAAAATTTACAAGGATTACTATCTGTGAGTTGGCATAGTGCCTCAAAAATTCATCAGACGACAGCGTATATTGGGTGTTTTTTAAATTTATTTCATTGTGTTTAATTAGACTTCACGGAAACCAGGGAGTAAGTGTCTCAGGAAGTGTTCACAAGATGAATTTGGAAGTGACATAAAGAAAGATCAGGAACATAGCAAACTTGCCAAGGAATGTGGCTCCCAGAACTAGGGAGGAGAAAAGGGTCAAAAAGAAAAAGAAAGGAAAGAATGAGTAGTTTGGATGCTGAAGACAATTATTTTTTATTTAGTTTCACCTAAATCCAGTTCAGCCTGTATCCAGCTCTTAGGTGTGGGTAATGATTTGGGAAAAAATCTCATTGTCTCTCTCATCTCTGTGTGGGGAGATTACAGCTCCCCAGGATCAGATTTAGTAGGGGGAACATGTTAAAGGTTTTAAGGGAATCCAATCTGTATATTCTTACAGTTGGAAGAATAGTTGGGCTGAATGGGGCTGTCAAGAAGAAGAGTGAGAAGCTTAACAGCATGTCCGTGCTAGTCCAGGTGCAAAGCATTAAACATTTAAAGCCTTATAATGGATGTGTGTATCTTAAAATGAGAACAGGAAGGCCACTTAAATTTAGATCCTACAGCCAGCTCTGATGAGGGAAAATGAAAGTCCTTCATATCCTCTACCCAACTAGCAAATATTTTTCGTTCTTGCTGATTTGAGGTGGGGAAGTGATAATAGTTGTTTTGAATCCCTGAAATTTTGACAAGAATACAAATGTTCGTAGCTATTCCTCTAAAACAGATAAAAGAATAACAACTTGAAATCTAGAAAACTATTATGAATGGTTTGCACATGTTGTTGCTAGCACTAGAGTTTCCCATCACAGCCCTATCATTACCTGTGTCCCATGCTGGGGAGGAGTCACTCGCATTCAGGGCCTCACGGTGGTGTGTGGTGTGTGGTGTGAGGCAGGGACTAGAGACACAGGCAGTTCTGAGGGGCACTGCTTCAGATTGCTAGTTTGAAGATGAAGACCTTGCCTCTGAATCAGATGGCCCAAGTCTCAGAGGAGTCAGGGAGCCACTGTAACCAGGAAGAGAATTTTCTAGAAAATTCTATGTACTTGCTTTCCTCTAATTTGTATGTTTATTCTGGGATTTTAATTTGTAAACAAGTAGCAGCCTTTTATTATACCTTTTCTTTAGAACTTGGTTTTATCAGTTTTTAAGACCAGCTGATTTTTGAGGTTGCTCTTACCCACCTTTTAATCATTTTTAATACTAGCTTCAATGGAAGAAGCCTACTGGAAGGTAATTTATCATTGCTACTCCTGTGACTTCATCTTCTGTCTACCTCCAGCAAAGGAAGAAATATGTCATTTCTAAAAATACATAAAAATTTCACTCTGTAGTAAAGGATTTAAATTAGAAATCCCTACTACTTACTGGTATATTTCTGTGCTTTGAAAAATATTCTGTTGAACATAGTCCAGATTAAATAAATGCCTTTTGTATGAAGATGGTTCCACATGGAAGATGTCCAGATGATACATCTGTGCCTGGTTAACATTTGGTATTAAGAATTTAATAATATTTTGAAATATTTATCTTATTCAAGTAAGATTACCTTTTTGGAACTCAGACCAAATAACCATGCAAGAAGAAAAAAATTGGTTTAAATTATATGAC